>CABHPR010135642.1:30492-46989 GCA_902168415.1 Peromyscus melanophrys | reverse complement strand
CTAAGCACATTGTCCCTTTTCTCAGGTAACTCAAAACAGATTGACTTTGCTTTCTAAAAATCTACTTAGCCTTATTATGTAACTCGTAGAGTCTACAACAAAAGCCTTCACAGAAAAAAAAAAAAAACCCTCAACAGCTGGGAAACCCTGAGCATAAATGAACATCTATGAACATATGTACTTTGAGTGGAAACTAATTCAAGACTGGTTTTGTCTACAATAAAACTTAAAAGCATATGTGTTACATGAACGTGTGTGTGTGTGTGTGTGTGTGTGTGTGTGTGTGTGTGTGACTAAAAAGTAGGAAATGGGTTGATGCTGTTATAAACTGCAAAACAGAGACAAGAATAAGCAAGAACCATAAGGCCAACTGATACAATCTCCCATCAGTAATTGTGGTTAAATTGAGCAAAATGCTTTAGTATAATTTAGGAGTTTGCTATGTGAGGTTTTCTCTATATGTATTCAGGATGTGCAGTTCCAAGAACAACTGTGACTCGACTTTAGAAAAATACATATTTATATTTTCCACCATCATCCTCTCCATCAGCACCAAATGTCAGTTCCTCTCCATGAAGACTGTTAAGCCCATGTGATCTGTGGAGCTTACAATTAGTCATACTTCCTGGTGTACATGCCAGGATTTTCCCAGTCCATGGCTAGGGTTCAAATAGCCTTGGTTTCCCAGGTAGAAGAAAATGGGACTCATCACCATCAGTTTGCACCAGTGTTTCTGAACAGAAGCCACTAAACTGAAAGAGCATCTACTTCCCTTTCTGAGGGTTTCCTTGATGTCAGGACCCACAATTTATCATTGCCAAATGTGGAAAGTTGGCATTTGTTTCAGAAAATGCCAAATGTGTTTTCCTTGCATATCTGCTGCCACATCAGTGATCTGTCCTTAGTTAGATCTCCTTGAGGGGAAAAAAAAAGAAGAAGAAACAAGAAAGCAAGCAAATCTGTCTGTGTCTTGCTTCCTGGATGATCTGAGATGAATTATTCACCCTTCTGAGCCTAAATAAGTTGATATAAGCAATATAAGCACGAATCCCCACTGAAAATAGTTATTGTAAAGAACCACTGTAGTGCCTAGTGAGTAATAGGTAAAGATATGATTGTGAATATTATTGTTAATTCTATTGACTGAGTTTTTGCAAGGTGACTATAAGTAATGAATTTTAGATTTGCCAAAGTTGGATTAATTATATTACCTTTCAAACGTATATAACTTTATGGCTGGGGATATAGCTTCAGTTTATAAACGTTTACCTACCATGCACCAAGTCCTGGGTTTGATCCTTATCACTGCATAAACCACTTGTGGTGGCATAAGTCTGTCATCTCTGCACTGGGGAGGTGGAAGCAAGTGGATTAGGAGTTGAAAGCCATCCTTGACTACATAGCAAGTTCAAGGCCTACCTGGGATACATGAGATCCTATCTCACGAATATAACATATATACTTTACAGGTTGGATGTCACACTTGAGCATGTTTCAGAATTGCAGGAGACCATTCTAAACACTGATTGCTCAGCCTGTTTTCAGCAGTAGATCTGAGAGTGCATACTCCTAACAATTTTCTAGTTGATTTGGGACTACGCTTTGAGAGCCCTTAAGAGTCAATTTATTGATCATTTATTTAATAAACATTTATTGAGTGCCTACTGTGTGCCAAGAACTATTCCAAGGAAGGAAGGAGGACAATAGCTAATAAGGCAAAGCTCCAGCCTTAATGAAAGCTTGCATTATCATGGTAAAGTAGATTAAGTAAACTATAAATAAACCATATTTGAGATTATCTCAAGTAACTGCACACATTGGTTAGTGAATTACTGAGTTTCATTGAGAGCGATATTCCAGATGTGCCAGTAAGGGAAAACATCAGTGAGAAGGAGGTATTTTATCAAAATGTGATAAGAGGGAGGAAAGTATTTACTCCAGGGAAAGGACATTTCAGTAAGAGAGAGCATCAAGGCAAAGACCTCCAGGGAAGAAACCTATCTGAAGGTTACCAGGTACAGCCAAATGCCCAGTGTGGCCAACTGCTAAGTGGGAAGATGGAGAACTGGCATGGGACAGACAGGCAGAGGGCCCAAGCCATACAGAGGCCCCCAAACAAGGCTGCATCTTATCTGAGGTGATAGAAAGCCCCTGGAGGATACCACGTAGGCAAGTGGCATAATTTGACTTACATTTCCCTGCAGCCCTCCAGCAGGGAATAGAAACAGGTGGTAAAGTTGAGGTCCTCCAGGTATAGAATGATGAGGTTTGGGCGCAAGGTAGAATGATCAGGCTCATATTATACAGGCTAAGAATCCCTTATGTTAAATGCTTAAAACCAGAAGTGCTTAAGATTTAGAGTTTTTAAAAGGTTTTGGAAAATATTCATATATATGATATCTTGGAGATGGTGCCTAAGTCTGAACATGAAATTCATTTATATTTCATATGTCCCTTCTATGCAGAGCCTAAATGTCATGGTATACAATAATTTTACCATGCATTTTGAAAACATATCATCACATGAGGTCATGTGAAGAATTTTCCACTTTATTTACCATGTCAGTTGTCAAAAAAGGTTTTTGGATTTCAAATCAATCAGGATTTTTTGCATTAAGGATGTTCATCTTATTCTTGAAAATTCAAGATGATGCCTTGCTATTAAGTTGGAAGTAAGATGAGGAAAATAGGGAGGCAAAAGCAAGTCCAGGGATTTAGTAAACTAATATCATCTATAATAAATTATTTACCACACAATGAAGATTCAATTACTCATCTGTGAATTTTGGAATTGGGATTATATTTTGGTTGTGAACTCTAATGTTGCTCAAAATGATCACATAGCCCACGCTCTGCACAACTCCAGAGGGCATTGTTATATTGACAGCAATAAGAGCAGAGTTATACAGAGATATGTCTTTGAGAAAGTAATGACTTTCAAGACTCTATTACTTTCTGTGAATACTACCTTTAGATTTCCCACCTTTCTACATCAAAATATAACTTCAGTAAACTGAACTGAGTGTCTAGAGTGAAATCTGTAGGGCAGGGACTAACATGTGTCATCCACTTGGATATATTCTATAACTCATGGACTTAGTTTAGAGTATGGGCTTATATCAAGAAAAAGAGTCAGCATGTCATCAGTGATTAATACTGATCCTGGAGTCTTCTTGCTTGGCATTTCACTGATGTCTTGTTCAAAGATTTCAGGCCAGTTGCAATCTTTTGTTACGGGGGTGGCAGTAGAGGGCTTGTGATTTGTAAACTAGTCAAGGGCAACCAGCCTGGATGCCCACCCCCTCTTTGAGTGGGGCTGGCAAGCTTGACGTGACACCAGCAGAGTTAGAGACACATGCATTCTGTGGGAGCAATCACGTCTGGACCCTAGATCTCTCCAAATATCATCAAGAGGAAAACATGACTCACTGAAAGTCAGTTGTATTTTTAAGAAGTTTTCTCTCATTGTTTCTAGCATAGGTTATTTATTTATGGTGTTCATACATCAAAATTAGGAAGAAGGCAACATTTGTCACCATCAACCTCCTCAGCCCACTTTGTGTGCCTTCAGTTTCTACTCTCTGATGCCTGAGATCTTCATAGAGATTCACACTAGTTCTCTACTCCTCTCATCCCTAAACTTTTCCAGCTGTCCATGCTGCAAACCTGAGTTTTCTCACCTCTATTAGCATTATTTTCAGACATACAATATGAGCAGACCCTGTTATATGTGTTTCACAAAGCACTGTTCTAGGTACTACCGTAGTTTTTAACAGAAAGTGTTTACTGAGTGTATATTATTTGTCAGGCACGGTGCCAAATGCTTTCAGTAAATTATCTCATTAAATCCTCCGAACAGGAACACAAAGAGGTGTAATAGTACCTATAATCACCCGAGAAGGATACAGAAGAGTGGCACACCAATCCAAACCTCTGTAGTTGATAGCTATGCTCTTAAACACTGTTATATTGCTTTTGCAATTCAGAGAACTGATATTTATGCACATCTCTCATGTATATAACACCCTTACAAACATCATCTCCTCTGATTTTCACAGCAGCTCTTGGAGACAGATATCTTAGAGAGAATAGATTTTGTACAAGATCACAGTAATAAGGGAATGAATGGGTAAGGGAAAAACCAGACTTTCTGGATTCTAGTAGTCATTTTACCAAAGAGCTGATATTCTCATCAAGGCTCCATGGCATGTGGGGGCTTCTCTACAGTTCAGGTTGGATTTCATAGGTGGAGGTGGAAGAAGAACTATCACTAAGGTGACAAACCCATAGTAACCTTCAAAGCCATGAGTGGTCTGGTTTCTCTAGAGTCCTAATTCAAAGATAGCATCCTCACTTTCTCCCCGCATACATCTCTCTCTCTCTCTCTCTCTCTCTCTCTCTCTCTCTCTCTCTCTCTCTCTCTCTCTCTCCCTCACCCTCATACTTGCCGCCAAATCCTCCAGTGATGATAAAATGACTTACTGATCTGTCTGCTGCCTGCCTCTTCTCTACCTTTGTGCTTAGTCCCTTGCCCCGCCCCCTCCTCCAGTTTCCAAATCTATCAACTCTTTGGCACTTTACAACTTTTTCCTTTTGCTCTTTGTGCTGCCAGTAACTTTCTTTTTCCACGACAGAGCTCAGCTCAAAATGTCACCTCATCAGAGAGAGTCTTCCTCTACCTGCCATCATGACATGTCATTATGACATTCTGCTGAAATGTTTCTGGAACAAACACACCCAGGCATCCTTACCTTTGTTTGTAATTTAAGAGAAAAATAAAGTTTGTTTTTACTTTTAAAAAGTATTTCCCCAGGTTGGCTTATATAGAGGTAGATTAGACCTCCCCAAATACCAAGATTAATAGTTTGCCTAATCATCAGACATCTTCACAGCACCTTCTCAACATGTGAAACTGAAAATAATGTTTTAAAAAACAAATTACAGATGGAGGGAATATGGGGAGAGATAGCTAAAATTAAAAGCCTTTTGGTCAGTAGTATGGAAACTGAATACAGTAGATGTTTTTAAAAATATATAAATATATGAAGGTGATCTAAATGAAATTGCCAAATTAACAGGGGAGACAGAGCCCCAACTGGACATCTCTTGTCACCAAACAAAGTACCTGGAACTGGGTTACATCTAATTTAGCTGTTGGCCAACGAGGTCCCAAACAACTCAAGCTGTTTCCAAGGATACAGGTTGCCCTCCACAAACTGATGGCAAGGCCTTTTGCTGAAGACAACATCTACACAACTAGTTGAACAAGAAGAAGTCAAGCTGGTGCCTACCTACAGCCTTCACCTCTATGGACTAGTGTTCTTGGTACTAGAAGGTACTCTGCATACTAACAAAACAAAACAAAACAAAAACACCAACCCAGTGACAAATATTTGATTTTATTTTAGGCCCATTCCATAAGATGGAACTCATGCCCAACACTTGGGTGAGTAAGAACTTGAGACTAGATAGCCCAGGGATGCATGTCTGTGTGAGGGTGTCAGATCTTGAAGTTACAGAGTGAGCTGTCACGTGGATGCTGAGAATTGAACCCAGGTCCACTGGAAAAACAGCCAGTGCTCTTAACTGCTGAGCCACCTCTCCAGCTCCAACAAACTATTCTTAAGGGTAAGTTGCATGTCCCACATTTGAAAACCAATAGAAAGCAAACTCAATAGCATCTTTGGAGGTTCCTTGTCTCATAATGTTTTGTCAAGGCTTTTTTCTTTCTTTTTTTTTAAAAAAAATTGTATTTTAAATTTTTAATTTTTTTTAACCTTCAGATCCTTCGTGTATATATTATGGCTTCTGGTTTTGTGTTTTTCTGGGATTCCTGAGTGTACAAACTAGTAAGTCTGTGTATCTACATTGTTTCTTTGCCTTTTCTTGGGCTCTTTTCCTCCCATTTCTTTGTTTTGACCTATTTCAATGTGTTTGTTTTTGTTTTATCTTATTTTATTATTATCCCTTAGATGCTTGTTTGTTTTCTAATAAGAGACAGAAAGGAGATGGAACCGGATGGGAAAGAAGATGAAGAGAACCAGGAGGAGTAGAGGGAAGGAAAACTGTAATTGGGATATATTATATGAAAAAAATCAATTTTCAACAAAAGAAAAAGAAATTACAAACTTGGGTTGTATGAGTTAGGGCTATAAAATCTTGTCCCATGTTTGTTTTGTTGCATGCTTATTTTAGAAATGGGATATCACTGTGCAATCCAGGGAGGCATGGAACTTTAGAGCAGGCTATCCTCAAACTCAGAGACCCACCTGCCTTTGCCTCTGCTGGGTATGTGCCACTGAGCCTGGCTAAACATTTTTTTAAGAAATTTTTTTTCATTTCATATACCAATCACAGCTCTCCCTCTTCCCTCCTGATTAGAAAGCCAAAAGAACTGTATCCCTTTAATCAAAAACTTAATTTGTCTTGCCAACCTAAAACCATAGCCAATAATCTCAAAGGTGTAGACACAGACCCTAGCACAACTCCACCACCAGGGTCCAATTTCGTACATTCATTTGCCTGGAGTAAGAGAGTTTCTAGGTCACATTTCATCACACTCCTGATTTCTTTCACGTTTTACGATCCATCTCCTCATTTTGCATTAGGAGAGGAGGGTTAATTATTCACATTCGTGTTACTCCGATGAGATGCCTGACACAGGTTATTTATAAAGACTCAAGGCTCATTTCTCAAATGGTTTCTAAGATTTTAAGTTCAACATGGGTTGTCCCCATGACCTCTAATGAAAATGATAGATATTAACGGTGGGAATCCATGTTGGAATAAGCGGGCACATCTTGAGCCATGAAGCAAAACAACAACAAAAACTAGGAATAGGGGACTACAGTTTCCTTTGAGGGGCATCCTCAATGACCTAAGGACCGCCCATGAGGCCTCACTTTCTAATGGTTCCATCATCTAAAAACATTAATCCATTCTATAACTAATGGTTATAACTCATATTCTAGCAAGGGAAAATACCAATTTCCTCTTTCCCACAAAAACTTATTATTGACCAAATGGGCACCTTAACTTAATAACTAATAACTTTTTCCTAGGACATTAACACAATATTAAGACTCCTTCATTTGACCGTGAGGAAATCTCAACTAAATATGACCTCTGCATGTATGTATGTGAAGAATTTATTGGTTTGAATAATTCAAAGCTTAATAAATATTTTCACTCTAGAATCCCCCTTATATTCTAAAGAACTTATCCCAAAGAGTGTTTCTTGATGTGGATCATAGTTACCACATTAGAAATTAATTCTAAAAATTACTTTAAACTTTTATACAAAAAGTAACTATATACTTCAAACAAAAAATCAGAAGGCAGCTATTGTTCTATATTCTTATGTCTTCAATATCTGTCTTAATAGAAAATAGTTGCATTCTCATCCCTGCACCTACATTCAGTTTATTGGACTGACACTCATAATTTATCTCCTCAAACTGTACTTTATCTTCCTTAGAAAATGACACTGAAAATGTAGACATAAAATCTAATTATTGTGAATTTTTTAATTTTGGCCTTGGGTGTACCTAGGAGAATACTAGGATCCCTAGGATTGCTTGTACCACATTTACAGTGTCATACCTAAGAGAAAGGTTCAAGAGTAGATCTGAATTCAGGACTAGCTATGTCAGGACTCAGGAGGGCTTAGCTCTGCTCTCAGGTGGGTGCTCCTTTGTTAGAACAAGCATGGCCACCAGCAGCTCCAGGTTTATATCTGAATAAGTCAATAATCCTGGAGCAAATAATCACACAGCTTTTTTTTTTTCAGAAGTGCTAACAAAAATCCTGTGTCTGACTTGTATTGATAAACCTTTGCTCATTGTCCATCCTGTTAGCCTAGTATCACAGTGAGTAGGGAATAGGAAATATTGAGTGAACAGTTATTGACAGCTTTGTCACTGTGAAGCTGAGGGAAGAAGGTTAATACCTACAGAACGTCATGCACAGAGATGGCTTCCAGCAGGAAAACAGAAACGTCATCACAAAAAGGGACGTGGAAATAGCAGAGGTTAATCGCACTGCTATTTATTTCCATGATGTTCTGCAGCTGTCATGGGAAGAACAGCACGTTTACCTCCCTCTTCCCTGCTTTTGCTTATTTAGTCCTCATTGAGCTCGGCTTTGTGCAAAGCCCAGTGCTAGACACTAACAAAAACAATCCAAAGTGACGACCGTGCTAGTGCTGGTGGAGTCCTCAGTGTGGGATATGTCCTCTCTGAAGAGATCGGCAGGCACTAAATCACTGCACCCTCCCAGCAGCCCCTGAGAGAAGCACCACTTTCATCACTACTCTCCCAGGAGGGACAGTGACAATTAAGCAGGGACTCTCTATTGAAGGATGGAGGCAGTTCAGCACCAGGGCAAGTTAATGACTTTTAACACAAGAAGAGAAGTGTCACTGGAATGGCAGGACTCTGGGTACCCATAGGCATGGTTTGGCTGGAGACCCAAGGTTGTATGTTGCAAAATGGAAAATATTCTGAAAATGGAGACATCTCATTCTTTTCATCTAGATCTGTACTAGGAAACATGTTATATATTTTACAAATACCATCTCAGTTAATTTTCCTCATCACATATTATTAACCCTTAGAGGAGAAATAAGTGCTAAATAACAGAGCTAGGGAGGAAGGAAGGGAAGCCAAGGTGAATCCAGGTGTTTCTGAGAAGTCGGGCACCTGAGAAGAGAGGAATGGTACCCAGGATGGGAGGAGAGGTTGTAAAGGGGGAGAAAGGCATTGCCCCCTTCACCAGCTGCTGGGGAAACACGGAACACCTGTAAGAAAGCAACCGTGGCTGCAGAACCAGAAACAAAGGAAGCTCATGAATTTATACTTTTAAAATCTTACAAATAAATTCTCCTTCAGGAAAATATTTTTTTTAATGTCAATGTAAACAATAAAATTACATTGTATATTAACTCCACTGAAAAGCCCTGGATCGATTTAGAGTGAACATACAGATTCACAAACTTTCTCTCAATTACCCTGAGAAATGGCACAAGCTTCCTTCTGAAAGGAGTCTCTCTCTCTCCCTCCACTCTTGTTCAACTTAACGAAGATGCTGGTGAGAACAGCACTCGAATTCACCATAAGTAGTAACTCTCTAGAAACTACACTCAAAAGTAATTTTTAAAAGCCCCACATTTTTAATTAAATTATCTTTTAAATATCACACCTCTCTAATATCATCTATAATGATCTGGAAAAATCATGTTTAATTCTAATCACCATATATATTTAAATGAAAGCAGTGAAAAGCTGGGCTATGTTTCTGGTGTTTGGGCTTGATTAAAAAGGTGTAGCTGAACTTTTCTCTGGTCCTGCCAGGGCCCACAGCTGCTCAGACCCAAGCAAACACACAGAGGCTTATATTAATTAAAACTGCTCGGCCATCAGCTCAGGCTTCCTACTGACTAGCTCTTACACTTAAACTCAGCCCATTTCTGTTAAGCTATATGTTGCCACGTGTTCTGTGATTTTACCTGTGTGCCGTTACATGCTGCTCCCTGTCAGCCTTCCTCTCCCTGTCTGTTTATCCTGCTTATACTTCCTGCCTGGCTACTGGCTAATCCGCATTTTATTTATCGACCAATCAGAGCAACACATTCACAGCATACAGAACATCCCACAGTAAAAAAAAAAAAAAAAAAAAAAAAAAAAAAAAAAAAAAAAAAAAAAAGGCTGAAATAAGTTACCACTATGAAAGGAGTGGCTGAATTAGAACTTTATCCTAAAATCCACTACACCAAAAGGCATTTTTTTACTTTATTAACATTTTTTCATTTATTTTACATACCTACCACAGTTCCCCCTCCCTATTCTCCTCCTGTTCCCTCCCCCTCTGACTCCCATCTACCCGCTCCCCATCTACTCGTCTTCTGAAAGGGGCAGGCCTCCCATGAGCTTGAATAAAGCATGGCACATCAAGTTGAGGTAGAACCCATCTCTTCCCCCTGCATCAAGGCTCCAAAAGGCAGTTTTTAATGCAGGAATTGAGTTGTGATCACACGAATGGAGGGTCCTATAAAAGTTCATGGTGAACGGAACCTGGGAAGAGCAGCAGGAAGAGCAGAAAGGCTCACAGAGAAAGCACAGTACCAAAGGAGAAACAGAATTCTCTGAAAGGTACTGGCACATCATGTTTCTACTTCATAAAGATCATTCTGGGCTACTATCAGGGGAAACTGTTCTTCCCTTCTGTTAGAATCCACAACTCCTTGGATATAATATGAAACATTTTATATCTATACACAATTATACAGATAGAGATAAACCTCTTTTTGCCCACTAATTTGTTTATTTGGGGAGGGGAGAAAGCACATGGAATGTAGGATAAAAATAACAGGAACTTCTCGACGTTTGCAAAGAAAATAACAAGTTTCTCCATTAAGGAATGTGTGTGACCACCGCACGTTAAAGCAAAGCACAGCTAAAGCAGTCTAGAGTTAAAAGCACCCTACCAGGGTAAGCATTTGTGTAGATGCAGAAGCCAATAGGAAAAGGGAATCAATCATCCTTGATTCCCCAAACAAAGATAAGCAGCCAGTATTTGTTTGGGTGGTGTGATTGCAAACACCACTCAGAAGAATCTTGCCCAATAGACTTTGAGAAAAATGGCACTATTGTAAAATCCTTAATAAATAACAATGATATTTACAATTATCATTATATTTATTATTATGACAACAGCAGCAATAGTAGTTATGTTGTGTCTCATATAGTTCTGGGATCTGAAGGTAGGGCCTTGTGCATTAGGCACATGCTGTATCATTGAACTATATCACCAGGTCTGGTTTTTGTAGTTTTTAATTTCAGACAGAGTTTTGAGAGATTTCCTAAACTGGCCTTGAACTTGGCGATTCATCTGCTTCAATTTCCCAAGTACCCAGAATAAACTCCTGGGCTACCAGACTTCACTTGTCCCAGGCTTCTGAAAATTTTGCATACCGTAATAATTAATCCTGGAGCCAGAACCTGGGTAGAAAGCGACCTCTGCACTGGATAATATTAGCTGAATGATGCTAGAGTACGTATGACCTTCATATGAGAAGTCCATGATTTCCATGCCTACTTCTGGTTACAGGTTAGTTTCACATGCAAACCTTTACACAGAGAAATAATGAGAATTCATGTGCTGGCTATCGCCATTTACATGTTCCAGAGCAGATAATAATTACATTACTACTTGTGAATTCATAAGGTGACATTAGCAATTATATAACAATCTCAACATGCCTTCTTAGTATAAATCTGTCTTTGAAAAAAATTCTTCTCTCTATGTTTTAGAGACTGTAAATCTAGCCAGGTCCTAGGTCATCTGATTTCTCCTGGTACTGTCAACATTGAGGCTACAGCAGGTGTTCTTAATTGATTTTTCAGTCATCTAGCACAAATGGCTTAATTCTTCTCTAATCCTCCAAAATTATCAAATAACCATGTTCTAAATTCAGACACACATAGCAATGAGAAATCGGGGTAGTAGGACACTGAACACATTCCTTGATGAGTCTCCTGCTCATACTGAAATTGAAAGCCCCACTTACCTTACAAATACTGTTTTCATCATCAAGGGAAAGTGTTCCTTGTGGTGTATTAAGCTGCTCTGGGGTGAGAGGGAAGATATTAGAATTTAAACGTGGAAATGAATGTAAAAGATGCATCATAAACTTCGCAGATACAGCATCAGATACTAAAAGAAGTCTTTATTAAAATAGTAAATGAGGATAAAATTAAGTGGGACCATTGTTCTGGCTTTACCACTGCACCCGCTATCCTTTTTCAAATGTAAATGGAGGGTATCTTTTGTCATCAACAAAAGTTACAAGAGATAATGAAGAGTGGAAGAAATGCCATAAAAGCAGACGGGAGAAAGCACAGAGGTGGATAATTCATCTACAACATCCTTGAAGACATGCCAAAAATCTTTATCTACTAAGGGAGCTACAGTAGAGAATGTGAAATCTCTTATCCCAGAAAGGAAGGCTTCTTTTTTTCCCTGTGGAGATGGCAGTGGGCCAGAGTAGCCATCCAGAGGAAGGTGAAGAATAGAGTTTACTAGAAAGAGGCCCAGGTGAAAGCAGAGACAGTTATGAGTGAAGTGGAAGGGAAACAATTGCTTGCTGTTCTGCAATAGCCTCCCAAGGCAGGACAGTGCTGGATGCAGGCTGGGCGCCTGCAGGTCCCTGAGGATCCCACAGGAGACACCCCCAGTAAATAAAAGAAAAGCTGACGCCTATGCACTGACTCAGACAGCAAAAGGAGGCCCAACCTCTTAACATTCCAGTAATGTGTGTGCTGTTAGCACATAGCTCAGGTCTAAACCTGAGGCAATGTTCACCTCACAACACCAGTTTGCAAGCTCTGTTCTTAACCTGATGTTAGAATCAGACAAATAAAGTAAGAGGGCTCAGCGTCATTTCCTCAAAATGCATCATCTCTCTCTAGGCTGGCAGTGGTCAATTTATGGGTAAGCAAATTGATTTGGAAATTAGAAAGCTAGGAGTTTGAATGCCCGTTATCCTAATTATCCGTGTTGTATTCATTTCTTAACTTTTAGGGGCTTCCTTTGCTCATCTACTAAATCATAAAACAGTACCTTTTCTATAGGGTTGTGAGGGAATGCCTGACAGAGGGTTTGATGCACTGTTGACAGGAATGTAGCAAATGAAGCAGTTTCCAGGAGAGGACATTCTCAACTCCGATCCACTGGCTTCCTCCCTCCACTTCTCTCTCATGGCAGGAACACTGAGACCCTTTCCTGGGTCCTGGAAACTGCAAGAGATTCACTCTACGCCTTAAGTGAGAAGCAGAGCAGAAAGGCATTCAGATGTTTGGCTCTTACATTTCAAAAATGGAGGCCTAAGTATAATTCACGAAAAAAACTTATAAGACTAAAAAACTAAGTTTTATTATTTTTTCATACACCAAGTTAAGATTGCAAGACTGAAAAGGTAATTTGTGGGAGAGATTGTCTTAGATAAAAACAGGGGGATAGTTGTGGAGTTGGCTAAAGGCCAGCAACTTCTTAAAGTATCCAGCAATAGAGAATTGTCCCAGTGCCCCTATGTATTTCCCTGTCTATTCCTGTAATACCTGTATACACCCTGACATTGATGGCTGTGTAGAGTCTATTTTTAAATCATCCTGCAAGGATTATCCAATCACAACAGCCATCAGGCTACTCAGTGATCACCCAATGACCATCTTAAAGTGATCACTATTGGTTCCCTAACACTTTGGCTAGATCCATCTGTGTAGTTTCCCTTTAGTGACCATAAAACACCCATTCGCTAAGGTAAAACCATGAGGAAATTCCAGTGAGCTACAAGAATATGGCATACCTGTAGTTTCTACGTCATAATACCTATCGTTACTGTAACTTATATCCATGAATTACACAAGCAAATTCTAATCATCCACTATCACTAATTTAATCTTAAGCAAAGCAAGGGCTGGGGTGATAGAACAATAAAATGTTTGCCAAACAAACTTAAAAGACCTGAGTTTGAATCCCCAATACCCATGCAAAAGGCTGGGTGTAGCATAATCCCATCGCTGCAAATAAAGAGACAGGAGGATCCTCGGGAACTCACTGACAAGCCAGCCTAGTCAAATTGCTGAGGTTTGGGTTCACAAAAAGACTATATTACAAAACTTAAAATGGAGCAAGCAAAAGGAAGGCACTCAACATCAAGTCCTGCCCTCCATGCACACATGCATATGCACCTGCTCATATGTGCACACACCCACATGAACATGTACACACAAAGAAGCAAAATGCATGTATAGTATTCTACTAATGTGGGACTCTCACAGTAGCTTATAAAACATCGGTATTCCTCCTGAATCCTGGAAACATACAGCTGGAGATGAAAAATCCACTTCCTGAGCAGCAAGTAAGCAATCACAGTCCTAAGCCAACCCTAAAACGTCAGAAAGCCTTCAAGGAATCCTAAAGATTGCTGATGCTCCTCTACACTGCAAGGCTTCTACCAACGGCCTCTTTATAGGTCAAAGAACCTGGGGAGTTACCTTCAGAGTAAGAAAAAGAATCTATTATTCCTACATAAGCTGGCTTTTATTTATTTTCTGTTTCTCTATTTTTCTTTTGTTGAACATGGATTTTTTCATACAATATATTTTGATTAGTTCCCCTCCCCCAACTCATCTGAGATCCTCCCTACCTCCCCTCCCAACCAAATCCACACCCTGTATGTCCCTCATTAGAAAAAACACAGACATTTAAAAAATAATAATAATAAAATAAGACAAAAACAAATAAACGAGACTAGGATGAAACTAACAAAAGAAAAAGCACAAGAAACACATATAGACTCAGAGATGCACACATTTGTACACATAGGACTCCCATAAAACACCAAACTGGAAGCCACAATATATACACAAAGGACCTGTAAGGTTAAAAAAAAAAATCCTGAGAAAATATTATGAGACAAAGACTTTCCAAAGACACCATTGAGTTCATTTGTGTTGGCCATCTACTGTTGGGTATGGGGCCTGCCCTTAACAATTCTATGTATCCCCAGAGAGACTCCACTGGAGATAACTTATTTTTCTTTTGTGGGTGATTATCAATTAGAAATAACTTCTGGATTAGAGATGGGAGCTTGTGTACACCATTTCTCCTCTCAGAACTGGGACCCCCCATTCATCTTAGACTCATAGAGACTCCATGCATGCTGCCGCAGGCCCTGTGAGTTCATATGTGTGCCAGTCCTCCTGTGTTAAGAAAGCCTTGCTTCCTTGGTGTTCTTCATCCCCACTAACTCTTACATTCTCTCTGCTTCCTCTTCTACAGAGTTCCCTGATCGTTGAGTGGAGGGATTTGATGAAGAGACTCCATTTAGTACTGAGTGTTCCAAAGTTTCTCACTCTCTGCACATTGTCTGGCATAAGCCAGTTTTTAAAAATGGACAGCAAAGAGGTCAGTAAAGGACAACCTGATAATTTTCCATAGAGATAGGGAAAATAATTTTCAAACTTTTCAACTTGCCCTTGAGAGTTTATGTAATATGTGATGTTCCCTGGAATTGTCACACATGAAACCTTGGGCACGTTTACAAGTCAGAAAGAGTAGATGGTCAATGGAAGAAAGCAGATGGTAAGATGCCAAGTTTCTATGTACAGGTGTGCTACAAGAACAACACTGGGTAAAGAACACATTGTTTGGGGTTACTGAGAAGATAGCTCTGTCAATAAAAAGTCAAGTAGAGGGCTTGTCATACAAACATTAGGGGAACTGAATTTGATCCCAGCACCTATGTAAAAAGACAGATATGGTGGCACATATAACATTCCAGCTCTAGATCCCTGGGGATTTTTGATCAGTCAGCCACCCCAATTGACAAGCCCCAGGTCCTAGTGAGAGATTCTACCTAAAAAATGTAAGTTTCCTAAAAAATAAAGGATTGCCCTCTGTCTGTCTCTGTCTCTCTATCTCTATCTCTTTCTCAACACACACACACACACACACACACACACACACACACACACACACACACAAATGGATTTGCTACAGACTATCACTCTTGACCAGGACGCTCCCTGCTGGCTTGCTTTCACAGTACTAGAGAGTGCTGTTCGGGCTTCTGGTGGGGAAGTCATCAACAGTCTCATCCTGCTTTAAACCCCATGGACAGTAATAATGACGAGTGTGACAAAATATGCCCATGGCTGCAGTATGGGCACAAATGTTATAGAGAAAACCAACTACCTTCTGTGAGTTCAAGGCCTTCTCCACAGAAGGAAACACATGTCTGACACTGTAAATCTGCCCCAGCTCATTGTAGAGGAGCTCACAGGCCCCATGGATGAACCTACTACTATTATTCTACTAAATGGGCAGGGTATTAAACTGTCTGCTAAATAAGTGTCTCTATAACCATAGACCAGTACAGCTCTCAGGCACTGTCAGCGGAGTTTCATTGTGCAGTGGACATTAATTAATGCAGAAACTCACAACTGGTCAAAGTGGAGAGAATAAATGTCAGTGGAGTACTCAGCCACAAATAAAGCATCTATATACCACCCTGTCCCCAAAGCTCAGGACCACTGAAGTGATAGGAAAGTTGCAAGAGTGGGGGGCCTGGGAGCACTGGAGTGAAACAGGGTCTCCTAGACATTACAGGACTGTAGTACTCATGAACTCATAGCAGCTGTGGTTTCCTGTACAAGATCAAGCCAATCAACATTTTAGAGCAGAGTGGGAAGGGGTTCATGAGTGCTCACTACTAATTGAAGAGCTATGGACAATTCATGACTTCTGAAGGAAGTAGATTCCATTTTCTTTAACAAAATGGCCCCTGGTAAGTTGATCACATTCCAGTGGATAGCCCCATACCAAGGAGTATATGGGCAGCACAAATTGGACTCAATGATTAAGTAGAAGGAGAAGAAGAAGAAGAAGAAGGAGGAGGAGGAGGAGGAGGAGGAGGAGGAGGAGGAGGAGGAGGAG
>CABHPR010135641.1:10777-24506 GCA_902168415.1 Peromyscus melanophrys | reverse complement strand
AGTCTCTGACCACCATGGTGCGAGCCATGGCAGCAGCCAGGCAGGCATGGCCCCAGAGCAGTAGATTACGTCTTAATCCACAAGCACAAGGCAGAGATATTCTAGCTAACTGGGTATTGTGTGGGCTTTTGAAACTCCAGAGTCAGTGACATACCTCCTCCAACAAGGCCACACCTCCCAACCTTTCCTGAATAGTTCACCAACTGGGGACCAAGCATTCAAATCTATGAGCCAATGGGGGCCGTTCTCGTTCACAGCACAGCTTCTGTGTTTTCACAGACCTGGACAGTCCTGACTGTTCTTCTTCCAATCACAGTGACCCTAGCACTGACGCAGATCATCCCAACGGGAACAGGGTGCTGTTTGTTGTCTGTGAATGTGGGAAAGCTGCACGTGGTGCTCAGGCTTGTAATCCCAGCACTTGGGAGGCATCAGCAGGAGGATTTCAAATTGGAGGATGGTCTGAGGGACATAGGGAGCACCTATCCATAAAGGGAGGTGGGGAGGGGTGAGGTGTAGCTCAGTTGACAGAGTACTTGTACAAAGTACATCCATGAAGCCCTGGATTTGATCCTTAGCAGGAAATAAAGCAGGTGTGGTACATGTGCTTATGATCCCAGCACCCAGGAGGTGTAGACAGAAGGATTAGAAATCAAGATTATCTTCCGATTCTTAAGGAGTTTGAGGCCAGCCCAGGCTAGCAATCCTATTTTTTTAAAAACTGGAGCTGAGCATGGTGATGCACACCTTTAATTCCAGCATGTGAGGCAGAGGAAGGAGGATTTCTCTGAGTTCGAGGCCAGCCTGGTCTACAGAGTGAATTCCAGGACAGCCAGGGCTACAGAGAGAAACCCTGCCTCAAAAAGACAAAAATAAACAAAAAGAAAACAACCAATCAAAAAACCAACAAAGATCCTTGGGGCTTAGTTCTTTGGCCGCACAAAGTCTGCCATCTGGTTCAGTTGGTGTTTGGGGAGCTGAAGTGTCCAAGATTTCCTGCTCCTTGAATAAATGGTGTCTCTGCTGGGACAGGTGCAAGATGGGAGCATGTCTCTACATGGCTAGCTCCCACCTCCCTCACTGTAGGGTCGAAGCTCAAGTGGATTTCCTCCATGGTGCCAATCTTCCTAAAAGCTAGCCTGGAACTAGAACACCATTGTTTCTATTGCCTTTTGTTGGTGAGGGCAAGTCATAAGACCAATCCAGACACAAGGACAAGGAGAAATAGACTCCAAGGCTCTATCGCTCTATATCACTAGTATTCATCTGTGTGTGCGTGTGTGTGTGTGTGTGTGTGTGTGTGTGTGTGTACATGTGCATGGGTGTGCTTATCTAAGCACACATGGAGATTAAAGGTTGGTGTTGAGATACCCCCTTTTTCTCAGAAGTGGAGTAGCATACTGAGGACTGAACCTAGGACTTCATACCTGCTAGCCAAGTCCTGTACCACTGAGCTACATCCTGCCCCTCGAGGACATCTCTTGGTGTAGGGTGTAGCGTGTGCACAGAGAAGGACTTGACCATCTTTGCAAAGTATCTGTGAGAGGCCAGGCCTAGGCTGTTGTGGAATACTCCTTTACACTGTGAAGACAGGTCACTGTGATTGGTTTAATAAAGAGCTGAATGACCACTAGATAGGCAGGAAGAGGTTAGGCGGGACTTCTGGGGACAGAGAGGACCGGGAGAAGAAGAAAAGTGGGGTTGCCAGCCAGATGCAGAGAAAGCAGCATGAGCAGTATGGAGAGATGAAGTAACAAGCTACGTAGCAGAACGTTGGTTAAAATAAATGAGTTAATTTAAATTATAAGAGTGAGTGGGACAAGCCTAAGCTAAGGTCAAACTTTCATAATTAATAATAAGTCTCTGTGTTGCTATTTGGGAGCTAGCAGTACAGAGAAAGCCTTGATACATATGGTGTCTAATGTGGGCTTGAGTATCCAAACATAGGACCCGAGAAAGCTAAGGAAAGTTCTGGATAAAGAGCCTGATGTAGGGATGGCTCAGAGGTTAAGAGCACTGGCTGCTCTTCCAGAGGTTCTGAGTTCAATTCCCAGCAACCACATTGTGGCTCACAACCACCTGTAATGAGATCTGGTGCCCTCTTGTGGTGTGCAGGCATACTTGCGGGCAGAACACTATAAACATTAAAAAAAAAAAAAAAAAGGATTTTAAAGAGCCTGATGTAGCTTCCTAGTCCTACAGTCTCTCAGGCAGGCTAGTGCTCAGTAGCATACAGAGGTGTGGCTACCAGCTGCTGTCTGTGGGCTGGAGCCAGCCTCGAGTGCCATGAACTAAGCTGAGTCATGTGGTCTCTGATATGGCAGTTTGAAATTTGTCTCACATAGTCAGAGAACACTGCAGATGCTTAGTAAAGCCAGGTCCAGACAGAGAAAAATCTCTAAAAAGGTACAGTATGTTTTAAAATGTGCTTAGATGCTGAAGAAAAAAGAAAATGGATAGTCATAGAAAAATAGTTTAAAAATAATAGTAAAGTCTTTTTTTTTTTTTTTTTTTTTTTTTTTTTGGTTTTTGTTTTTTGAGACAGGGTTTCTCTGTGTAGCTTTGCACCTTTCCTGAAACTCACTCTGTAGCCCAGGCTGGCCTTGAACTCACAGAGATCTGCCTGCCTCTGCCTTTCAAGTGCTGGGATTAAAGGCGTGCGCCACCACCGCCTGGTGTATAGTAAAGTCTTTAAAGAGAGTAAAATAATATTTTTAAAAATCCACTTAGCCAGGCGGCGGCGGCGCACGCCTTTAATCCCAGCTCTCGGGAGGCAAAGCCAGGCGGATCTCTGTGAGTTCGAGGCCAGCCTGGGCTACCGAGTGAGTTCCAGGAAAAGGCGCAAAGCTACACAGAGAAACCCTGTCTCGGAAAACCAAAAAAAAAAAAAAAAAAAAAAATCCACTTAAAGGTGGGAAATACACAGGGCATCTGGATCCTATATGGTGCTTTATTGACTTTGAATTTTTTGAATGCTATGAACAGACAACAGCTGCTAAGAGAGCCTGGATGTGGAGGGACCGCGGAATTAAACCAGCCTAGACACTTTAGGGGTGTCTTGGCTTCAAAATGGAAGTCGGACAATGTGTTGCATTGGGGGAGAGGTTGTGCTTTTGTTTCCACAGGAAATGAAAAGCTATGGATTCCTTCAAAGTTAATCAGATCAGATTTGACCAGGGGAGACCTCCTGAGGATCTTGGCTGCCGATATGAGGGAAAAGGACAAGAAAGACTACAAGACAGGTGATGTATAAGCTGATCCCCTGACATAGGAACAGCTCTAAGACTGGATGAGAAACAATAAAAATCTTGTTGGCTACAGAGTCCTCATGACTTATTATTACATGCCGTCCTCTCATATGGCATGGATAGAGGTTTATATTACAGTCTGGTTATACAGTCCAAATGGACTTATAAAGTTAACAGATGCCTTTTACCTGCTCAAACATAAAACAAAAAAATCATCTTTAGTTGACATGTACACCATACATTCCATACTTGTGCTAATGCAGTTATATATGTTACCTTTAAGTGTGTGTGTTTTCAGAAAAAAAGGACCAGACACCAATAAAGACAAGTAGCCCAGGTGATCCAGCCTCTCAGAATGCCTCTGTTGCAGTTTCCTCAAAATTCTGCATGCAGAACATCTTCAAAGCTCCTACCTGAGGTGATCTAGCCTCACAGACTACTCTTGCCAGGACTTCAGACAAGCCCTGTACTTTCCCATTACACAGAGCCTGGACAACAAATGATACAGCTACCTCTCCCAGGACCTGACCATTGTCTCAATTTTCTCAGGGTCCCCTAAAGATTCCATTGCCCCCAACAGCAGGAAGCAATTTTAAGAACACGATGCCCACATCCCCAAGATATGGGATAGGTAGTTTTTGGTTGCTCGATGGATGTTTGTCATCATTTACGGGAGCTGGTTACAAGTTGTTATTGGTCATGGTCAGGGAGAAAACTAAACAAAGGAGATTAGATTCAGGAATCTGATTCTGAAAAGACAAAGGTGGATATAGAAATGATAGGATAAAAGGGTAGATTATTGTATCTACTTTCAAACTAAAAAAGCAATTACTAATCTCAAATATTTTACATTGGTATGGATTTTTGTATATTGATACAAATTTGAGGTTATTTTTGTTATACTGTATATATGTTTCTACCCTTGTTTAAGATATTTTTGTAGTCGGGCGGTGGTGGCGCACGCCTTTAATCTCAGCACTCAGGAGGCAGAGGCAGGCGGATCTCTGAGTTTGAGGCCAGCCTGGTCTCCAAAGCGAGATCCAGGAAAGGTGCAAAGCTACACAGAGAAACCCTGTCTTGAAAAACCAAAAAAAAAAAAAACAAAAAAACAAAAAAAAAAAAAAAAGATATTTTTGTATATTGATACAAATTTAAGGTTTTTTTGTTATACTGTATTATGTGTTTCTATTTATTGTTTAAGATATTGTATCTATGCAGCTCATTTAAAATGTAATGTAAAGGGGGCTGGAGGGATGGCTCAGAGGTAAAGAGCACTGGCTGCTCTTCCAGAGGTCCTGAATTCAATTCCCAGCACCCACATGGTGGCTTACAACCATCTGTAACGAGATCTGGTGCCCTCTTCTGGCCTGCAGTCATACATGCTGTATACATAATAAATAAATCTTTAAAAAAATGTAATGTAAAATCCTAATCCTTAAAAGCTATTTAGGATATTAAGAAATACAGGTTAGTAGTTAGTCATCTATAACAATCAAACTTATAGTCATGCTAAGTATATTTTCAAGGTCAATCAGAGACATATTTAAATAGATAGATGGTCTTCAAACACTTCAGAGACTTACAGAATATGGCATTTAAATTTTTTTTTTTTTCGAGACAGGGTTTCTTTGTGTAACAGCCCTGGCTGTCCTGGAACTCACTCTGTAGGCTAGGCTGGCCTTGATCTCACAGAGATCTGCCTGCCTCTGTCTCCTGAGTGCTGGGATTAAAGGTGTGTACCACTCTCACAGGGCACATTTTAATATTTTAAGAACATAAGGCTTTTCTTGACAGTGACACACATCTGTTCCTGGCAGCACCTATTTATTTCAAAAGAAGATGATGGGCATCAAAGAGCCTCCATATGGAGTTTGCTTTCATTTGTGGCAAAGTTAGCCACTGGGCAAAGAAATTATGCTTGCTTTGACTGCTGACAGCATGCTGTCCAAATTAAACAAGCAGGACACAAAAGAAGGTGATTGCTGAACTTTGCCAAGAGGTAGGACAGTCCTTCAAATTCCTACTTCACTGAAAAGTCTGTCAGATATTTTAGGCCTGTAGGCTGATGATGGATGCCCCTGTGTTGCAGAGGAAACTTGGGTAACTGTCCAGGCAGCCAGATATCTCTGTGTTCCTTAGTTTTGGAAATTACTTGCTTTGCACTTCCTGTTTACTCAGGTAATAGTATATCCTTCTTGGGCTGAAGATTAGATAGTTTTCCTTAGTTATGACAGAAAGTGATTTAGGTACAAAACTTTGGACTCAACATAAGATAGATAATATTTTCTCCAAATATACCAAATACAAATGGACTGGACATTGTGAATGTAATTTTTTGGAGCCTATCCTGGAACTTGCTCTGTAGACCAGGCTGGCCTCGAACTCACAGAGATCCACCTGGCTCTGCCTCCCAAGTGCTGAGTTTAAAGGCGTGCGCTGCTGCCGCTGCCGCCGCCACCGCTGCCACCACCACCACCACCTGGCGTGAATGTAATTCTTACATGATAATTGTTCTTATTATTTATAGTTTTATTATGTTAGAGTTAAAACCTTTCCTTTTTCTTTAGACAAAAAAGGGGAAATATTGCAGAATATTCCTTTACACTGTGTGAAGATATGTCACTGTGATTGATTTAGTAAAGAACCAAATGACTAATAGCTAGGCAGGAAGAGGTTAGATGGGACTTCTGGGGACAGAGAGGACTTGGAGAGGAAGAAAGGTGGGGTCAACAGCCAGATGCAGAGAAAACAGTGTAAGCAGTATGGAGCAATAAGGTAATGAGCCACTTGACAGAACGTAGATTTAAACAAATGGGTTAATTTAAGTAGTAAGAGCTCGTGGGACAAGCCTAAGCTAAGGCCAAGCTTTCATAATTAGTAATAAGTCTCTGTGTTGTTATTTGGGAACTGACATTACAGAGAATTGCGCTAGGCATCTTTGCAAGAATGTTTGCATCTGGGTAGTGGTGGCGCATGCCTTTAATCCCAGCACTCGGGAAGCAGAGCCAGGTGGATCTCTGTGAGTTCAAGGCCAGCCTGGTCTACAAGAGCGAGATCCAAGACAGGCACCAAAACTACACAGAGAAACCCTGTCTTGAAAAAAACCAAAACAAAAAAAAAATGTTTGCAAGAAAGTTGAGTTACTGAACGTGAGTGGTCCCAGTAAATGCATTCCCTCTGACCTTATCTTAGTCTTATCTGTGCTTATCTGTGTCCTGACTGCTCCCCTCCCAAGCCCCCTGATGTGCAGCTTCCCTTTCCCAGGCCATGTCTTAATCTGCTTCACTCATAAGTTGCTAGGAACCCAGTTATTTGAGTGTGGCAGAAATAGATCTGAAGAAAGACAAAAGGTCCTGGCTTTGCACAAGACTGTTGTGTACTCTCAGATAAGAGGAAACTGCTTTTCCCTGGAAATAGGGGAGGAGCTGCCTCTACCACGTAGAAACCAGGAGCCTGAGAGACTTATGTTTGCCCATGTCAATGTCCTTATTCCTGACCTCAAGGTACTGTTCATTCCCTACTAAAATGTGGCCTTGGAAATGGAAGACTGCAGAGAAAGTCTATTCAGAGTCCTCTGAAGCTACTACCCCTTAGAGGCCTTTATCAGTAAAAGATTCAGTAATTAGGATGCCTAGCCTGGTGGTGGTGGTGCACGCTTTTAATCCCAGCACTCAGGAGGCAGGTGGATCTTTGTGAGTCTGAGGACAGCTTGGTCTACAGAGCGAGTTACAGGACAGCCAGAGCTACACAGAAAGACCCTGTCTTGGAAAAAAAAAAAAAAAAAAAAAAAAAAAAAAAAGATGCCCACTGAAGGTCAAGGCTATTCTCATTCCTACCATCAACTATGAGGTTACTTGTTTGCTTCCAAATTGTTTTTCCGCAACCCTCAAATCACACCCTGAAGGTCTCTTTTGATGCTAAATGTCAGCCTAGGTCCCTGGAAAGCAGACCCTGAGCTCAAAGGTGTCGCTGAATGCTTTCTGGAAGCTGCAACCCTTAGGTAGTAAAAGTCTGCACGTTGGGACTGTTAACTCATTTCCCTGGACTGTTGCTGGGGAAACCAGTACCTCACAGGTTCAGTTGGGTCAAACTCCAGTGCTGGAGCTGCTTCGGTCCCCATTGTCACAGGCTTAACAAAAGTTCTTGACCAACTCTAATACTTGACTCGCAGTAAGGCTTGTGACTGCCTGTACTGCTTGGCGCCAAAGCAGCCATGCTGGATGCTGAGGCCTTGGACTGAGAGGTGTCTCTACTGAGTCGGAGCCAAAGCGTGGTGCTTGTCTATAATCCCAACACTAGGAGGGCTGAGCCAGGAGGATTGCTGAGAGTTGGAGGATAGCCTGGGCTCCACGGTAAATTCAGGCCAACCTGGAATCCATAGCAGCATCCTGTCACAAACAAACAGCACAAACAAACACACCCAAGCCTGCGTTAGTCTAGGGACGGACTTGGGCAGTTACTTATCATCTGGTAGGATACTGGGATCCAGGGAGACAGCTCGGTTAATAAAGTGTTTGCTGTGCAAGCATGAGGACTTGAGTTCAAATCCCCAGTACCCATGTGAAAAGCTGGGCAGGGTAGCATACCTGTAATCCTTCACTGGGAGTGTGGGGACAGATAGGAAGACCCCAGGGCTCAGTGGCCAGCCAGTCCATGGAGCTCCAGGCTCAGGAAGGACTCTTCCTAAAAACTAACAAAGGTAATTTACAGAAGAAAGAGTTTACTGGGGGCTTATAGTTCCAGAGGGTGAGTCCTCGGCCATCATGGTGGGCAGCGTGGCAGCAGGTGCAGTGGGCCGCAAGAATATATTATAGAGATTCAGCTGTGTATTAAAGCTATACCTAGAAAAGTCAAGGAATATTTGGTGTTGTTTAGCTTTTAATATGTATCAGCTGTCTTCTGCTATGAGATTCTTGTGCGCCCACACACTGTTAGGCCATATGATGACAAACAGTTTAGTTTCTCAGACCTGCTGCTGATCCACTAGGTAACATCCCTGCAGGGCCTAGGAGACAGGACGGCTGTAGATGCACAGCTTTGTTTCTTGTGCAAATGAAGCTCAGACCATCCCCTTCCTTCAGGCCTAGGGGCATGCAGAGCTATTGACTCAGGACAATGGGGTTTTTTACATAACCAAGTGCAGTAAAGACTGGAGCAGAACTCCTGGGCCAGGGAGAAGAGAAGAAGGCAGAGTTTCTCAGAGCCAAGGGTAAGGAGCAAGGAAGGAAAGATGGAGGACGAAGGAACAGAGGACGAAGATGAGGTCGAAAGCATAGGAGCTTAGTTAGGACTATGACAGGCAGGCCAAGTAGGCACAGAGAGGAGCCGAATGTGAGGGTGGAGCTGAAGCTGTATAGATAGAATTTTGTCTTAGAGAAATAAACGGATGAAAGAGCATGGTGTACACTGATTATTTTCCCTCAGACCACCTGCCAGATGTAGCGACTTTCCCAGCACCCTGGGAGGGATTTTCTCAGGATAGGCCCTTGATAAAATTCCGTTAAGCAGGCAGGCAGGCATGGTGCTGGAGCTTACATCTTGATCCATAGACAGGAGGCAGAGACACTAGAAATGGCGTGGGCTTTGGAAACCACAAAACCCACCCCCCAGTAGCATAGCATACCTCCTCCAGATTCTATAAAGGAGCCCTCCAACCCAACAGTGAAAACCAGAGGACCCCAGGGGTGTGGTAGTGCATCCCTTTAATCCCAGCACTCGGGAGGCAGAGGAAAGCAGATCTCTGAGTTTGAGGCCAGCCCGGTCTACAGAGTGAGTTCCAGGACAGCCAGGGCTACATAGAGAGACTGTCTTAATAAACAAACAAATAAGCAATTAATTAAATGTAAAGTACACACACACACACACACACACACACAAACCAGGCCCAACTCTGCAATCTCAGGACCTGGGAGACCGAGGCAGGAGGACTTCGAGTTCAAAGCCCACCCTAGATATTTAGGGAAATCCTACTTCCAGAAACGAAACTGCTTGCTTTAGCAGCACTTTTACTAAAAGTGAAGGGAATGCGAGAAAACTCGAATGGCCCTCACACAAGGAAGACCCACAAATTCAAGAAGCATTTATATTTTTTAAAAATTGAAGGTTGGGTGTAGTGGTTCACACTCAGGAGGCAGAGGCAAGTGGATCTCTGTGAGTTTGAGGCCAGCCTGGTCTACATAACATGTTTCAGGCCAGCCAGAGTTCTACAGTCTGGCCGTGTCTCAAACAAACAAACAAAACTGAAAGATTTTTCAGACTTAAACACAACATGGCAGCATTACTCACAGTCACCAGAAGGTGGAGCTGTGGTCAAATGTGTTCCTTCCGAAAGTCAAAGATGGGTCATGGTTAAGAGGCCATCAAGTCCTGAGGGCTCTCTTCTCTTCAGCTGAATTAAGGATCTTATGAAAGAGGCTTCAGCTCTCTGATGCTCTTTGACTTTCTTCTGCTGTGTGATGCCACAGTATTCCTCCTGTCTAGAGAATGCAGCAGCCAGGGGTATAGCCTTCATCAGAGAATCAAGGTGCCAAGGTCTTCATCTTTGGTGACACCAATTTCTGTTTGTTTATTCGTTTTTGTTTTTTGACACAGGGTTTCTCTGTGTAGCCCTGGCTGTCCTGGAACTCACTCTGTAGACCAGGCTGGCCTCAAACTCAGAGATCTACCTGCCTCTCTCTCCTGAATGCTGGAATTAAAGGTGTGAGCCACCACTGCCCAGTCAAATTTCTGTTTGTTTGTTTTCCTCCTTTGAGAAATTATAATTGTAAAATATGTTTCAAACACAGTTTTTATTTTGTTTCCACTAATTGGTAATTATTGGGAAAACTATCTTTTTTTTTTCCAGTTTCATTATGAGATAAATACAAAGTAAATAATATTATCATTAGTGGGTGTGATTTATACAATCTGTGCTTGAGTTTTTCTTTGTAATGAAATTCTTTTTCCCCCAAAAGGAGAAGATAGCACATTATAATTCCAAAGAAAAATTTTATTTAAAAAATCCAATTTCTTTTGTTTGTTTTGGCCTAAATTTGAGTTTCATTTAATAAATTTGTTGTTGTTGTTGTTGTTTCTTTTACAGTCTTCCCAGTCTTAGATGTTTTGTTGCAGCAGGCACAAAATGGACTAAGATAGGCAGTAACCAATCAAATGTCAACATATAAACTAAATACAGTGTATTCATGAATGGAATAGTGGGTAGGTGGAAACAACTCAAATGTCAACATATAAACTAAATACAGTGTATTCATGAATGGAATAGTAGGTAGGTGGAAACAACTCAAACCCCAACATATAAACTAAATACAGTGTATTCAAGAATGGAATAGGATTTACTGATAATGAAAAAGAACAGAGGTTTGACACATTGTCCTGATATGGGTGGATCTTAGAGATTAGGTTAAGTCTGTGAGATGACTTGGTGGGTTAGGGCTCTCAACACCAGCTTGAGTTCAATCAGCCCGGTTCACACAGTGAAAGGAGAAAATGGGCCCTACAGGTTGAGCCCTGATCTTCACATACATGCATGTATGTGTGTGTGCTTGAAAACACACACATGTGCACACATGCATAAGTGAATGTACGTATTAAAATGTCATTCATTTTTTGTTTTTGTTTGTTTGTTTGGGTTTTTTTTTTTTTTTTTTTTTTTTTTTGGTTTTTTGAGACAGGGTTTCTCTGTGTAGCTTTGCGCCTTTCCTGGGACTCACTTGGTAGCCCAGGCTGGCCTCGAACTCACAGAGATCCACCTGCCTCTGCCTCCCGAGAGCTGGGATTAAAGGCGTGCGCCACCACCGCCCGGCCTGTTTGTTGTTTTTTTGAGACAGGGTTTCTTTGTGTAGCCCTGGTTGTCCTGGAAACCATATTGGCCTCAAATTCATGGAGATGCACCTGCCTATGCCTCCCGAGTGCTGGGATTAAAGATGTGTACCACCACTGCCTGGCCTATTAAAATGTTTTGAGCGGCCGGGCGGTAGTGGCGCACGCCTTTAATCCCAGCTCTCGGGAGGCAGAGCCAGGTGGATCTCTGTGAGTTCGAGGCCAGCCTGGGCTACAGAGTTCCAGGGCAGGTGCCAAAGCTACACAGAGAGACCCTGTCTCAAAAAACAAAACAAAACAAAACAAAAATGTTTTAAGTGGCTGGAGTGATGGTTCAACAGTAAAGAACATTTACTCATCTTGCAGAGGACCTGGGTTCAGTTCCCCAGCACTCATATCAGGCAACGCTGTAACTCACTGTGACTCCAGTTCCGTGGGTTCATGTGTGTGTCTGCAGACAGCACAAGAGTTATCAGAGGGCGGGTTCCGGCCTTTCACCTTGTTGAGGCCGGGGGGTGGGTGGTGGGTGGGTGGGGGTCCTTTTTCCAGTATATTCCAGCCTAGCTGGTCTGAGAGCTTCCAACCCATTCTTCCACCTCCAGCTGCCACATCCCTGTAGGAGTGCTGGGATTACAGATATGCACCATTGCATCCATCTTTCTTACCGGGTCCTGGAGACTGAATTCAGATTATTATGTGTATGCAGCAATCACTTTTACCCTCTGAGCCAACTCTTCAGCCCCAGAATGACATTGTGTCATGTATGTGAGGGCCTGCACATATCTATGTTCATCACATGTGTGCCTGGTACCCAAAGAGGCAAGAAGAGGGCTTCAAATCCCCGGAAGCTATATTTACAGGTGGTTGTGAGCTGCCATGTGGATGCTAGAAACCAAACCCAGGTTTTCTGGAAGAACAGCCAGTGCTCTTAACCTCTGAGGCATCTCTCCAGCTCTATGCCAGAGTGACCTTTTAAAATATGGATTAGGGAGGCTGGAGAGACGGCTCAGTGGTTAAGAGCACTGACTGCTCTTCCAGAGTTCCTGAAGACAGTTCCCAGCATGCACATGGAGACTTCAAATGACCTGTAGCTTCATTTCCAAGAGACCCAACACCCTCTTCTGGCCTCTATAGGCTCTAGGCATGTAGTGGTGCTAAGACAAACACACAGGCCAAACATCCATACATATAAAATAAATAAGAATTAGCCAGGTGGTGGTGGCGCATACCTTTAATCCTAGCACCAGGGAGGCAGGGGCAGATGGTTCTCTGTGAGTTCGAGGCCAGCCTGGTCTACAAGGTGAGTTCTAGGACGGTCAGGGCTGTTACACAGAGAAACCCTGTCTTGAATTCGAACCGTCTTTAGCTCAATACCCTTCAATGAACTCCTATAACCCAGAAATCTAAACTCTGTGTTTACTGTGGCTTTTAGAGTCCCAGAACCTTTGCTTGCTGCCTGCCTCCTGACCCACAGCCTACTTCCTTCTTTCCTCAGGCTACCTACAATGCCTCATAATTATGTCTCATAAATGCCTCGTTCCTTCAGCCCCAGGCCCTCGGCACTTACCCTCATCTGGAGCACTTTTCCCCATATCCTCCACTTCATTTACTGGCCACCCCTCAGGGAAGGTTTTTCTCATAATTCCGATAGAACACCTCTCATCATTTTTTCCCTTATTTTTTCATCTCAGCACTTTGGATTATCTTAGGTTGTATTATACATGTTTCCTTTGATATCATCCATCTCCTTGACTCCTAGCAGGAACAGGTTAGTGTCTTGGTCATATTCTTTGCTGTACCTCCAGGGCCTAACACTGTGTCTGATACTCATGACCATGAATTTTTGTCTTTAATATTTTTTCAATTTATTCTGTAACAATTTCATACATGCATATAATATATTTTATTGACACGCACAAAGAAAGCACTCCTCTCTTATCCCCCTCCCACACTCACTGGACCTTTTCTTCCTTCCAACTATTTTTTCATGTCTCTTCTATTTTCATGTCTTCTTTTAAAACCATTGTTTCTGAGGCAGAGTCTCACTGCATAGCTCTGGCTGTTCTGGAACTCACTATATAGAGCTATATAGTTATAACTATATAACTCACTTCAACCTCTCAAGTGCTGAGGTTAAGGGATGTGCCACCATATTCAGCTTAAATTAATTTAAAATTTGTTTTATTGCTAAACCAGGCATGATGGCACATGCCTTTAATCTCAGAGTTCCAGACTAGACAGGGCTACCTAGGAAGATCTTGTCTCTGCCTCCTGAGTGCTGGGATTAAAGGTGTATGCCACCATGTCCAGCTCAAAAAAAAATTTTTTTTTAAAGATTTATTTATTTATGTATATGAGTGCTCTACTTGGGCGTAGAGCCTGCATGGGAGACGAGAGCCTCAGAGAGAAGAGGAGAGCGTCTGATCCCATTGTAGGTGGTTGTGAGCCGCCATGTGGGTGCTGGGAATTGAACTCAGGACCTCTGGAAGAGCAGCCAGTGTTCTTAACTGCTGAGCCATCTCTCCAGCCCCTCAAAAAATTTTTTAAACTGAAAAAGCATTTAAAAAATGTTTTATTGGCTTTAACCCCAGCACTCAGGAGGCAGAGGCAGTTGGATCTCTGAGTTCCAGGCCAGCCTGGTCTACAGAGCGAGTTATAGGCAA
>CABHPR010135640.1:21367-45111 GCA_902168415.1 Peromyscus melanophrys | reverse complement strand
TCCTGTACACCCACTGAGTTCAGGTGAACAGTTATGCACCAAGATTTTGGAAGACTTGGTTCATTCTCTTTGGAGCCGAATGCTCTTAAGCCCTATGCTCCTGCGTTCCTAACCCTGAACACATTTCAGGAATGTAAGCAAACCTTGCCTTTGATATTCTACTTTCCTGAGGTAAAGAGATGCCCCGTTGAGTAAGAATGCTTGCTGCAAACATGAGAACCTGATTTGTGATCCCAGAACCCATGTTGAAAGCAAGAGTAGTGGGCCTGTAAGGCCAGAGGTATGGAAAGGCAGAGACAGTATTGCTCCAGGTTCAGTGAGAGATCCCCGCTGTCTTCACAGGAATAAAGAATGGTAGAGCAGGATACCTGAGACCATCCTCTTGCCTCCACGCACCCGCTCCCTGAAACGGTACACTGGCAAGTACCAAATTTTTTTTTTTTTCAAATCAACCCCCTTCCCCCAAAGTGGTCACAACAGGTCATTGAGCAACACTGATGCAGTACGCTCTCATGAGCTTGCATCCCGGGTACTGCTCCATCTCTGAGCAAAGGGGAGGAGGGATTTGTTACTACAATCAACTTTCTGACTCTTCTAACCCTCTATCACATGGCCAGGTAAATCTCATCAGTGGAGTGAGGCAAGATGCCATGCCTCAGATTTCCAAGAGGAACCTGAGATATTGTTCTGGTGATTTTAGCTTGGCACCAGACCAACAAGATGACCCCACCACCACCACCACCACCACGCCTGCAAATTCCCCTGTTACTCAAACTACCATGGGTGCTGCTTTCAGAGAAGTGAGGTCACAGCTGGGATATCCTTTCTTCTTTTATACACTGGTATCCTTGTGTCTATTATTAGCATATTAAATAGAAAGAAAACAAAGGATGGTGGAGGCTAAACTGGAGGCTGGCCTGGGAAGAAGAGACTGCATTCACACCAAATTGTAGAACTACTTAAGCGACAAGGCCAAGTGGCAGAGAAAAAGTAAATTGTCCTAAATGTGTCTTGTGGAGGCAAAGACTGGTGTCTGCCTCAGTTAAATGGGCTGTGACTTGTGTTAGGAGTAATTAGATATTAACTAATACCCCATTTGCTCCTAGCAGATCTGTCAACCTTAGCGTTCGAAATGAAAACCTACAAGAATCTAGACCATATGGACCAGAGACCTTTTCACCTTCTCAGAAAAGCTCAGTGGCTGGAGCACCATCTAAAAGCTTGTTAACATGCTGTTTGGAGAAAAGCGCTGAATTAATGATGCCTGCTTTTCTTTAGCTCGCAACCAGGGAAGGGAAACAAATAGCTATAATTCAGTCTGCAGCCTAGAGTTGTAAATTAGCTAAATGAGATCACGTGGCAAGAAAGAATTAGAGAGCAACACACAGCGACTGGAGCAAGTGAGACTTCACCAAAAAGATGCTAGATACCAGGAGACCTGGGTGCTGCTGCCTCTGATACTCCACCTGGACACAGTCATGTCCCTTAGACCTTGGGGTCTCATCCATGATCAGGGATAGAGCTGGGTAGCATCTCGGGTCTCTTCAGGTGTTAACTTTCTGAGCAAGGGAATCGGGGAAAGGTAATGGGCCATGATTCAGCCTTCAGCACTCAGTGCTGCCCTTCAGGGCTTGAAGAGCCCTGGTAACACCCAGCACAGAAACTCCTGCTCCGCAGCATGGCTGTGGATGTGACTGTCTCAATGGGATCTCAGCACTCCTACACCTCACACCATGGTCACTGTCCAGGAAAGTGACCCCACAGCTCTCCACATGGGTTCTAGCTATCTGGTTCTCAGTTGCTCCTGTCCTCCAGTCTGTGCTAAGAAGCAGTCTGATTTGTCTCTGGCATCTTTGAGTCCTTCACCACTATGGTCATCTTTCTCTACAGAACATTTTCCATTTGTCTTACTTGTGACAGTAAGTTTTCCCTTCAGATTCCATTCCTGTTCTTCTAAGCTCAGCAGACAAATCCCAGCCTACTCTCAGGACTATGAGCTAAAGTGACCTGGTTTTCATCATTGCCTCCAATTAAGCTGACTTGCCCTGCCTCCCCCTCAAGTGGTCCACACAAACATTTGTGATTTACCTGGGTCAGCTGATGCACATGATAGACTTAGGGGAAGCCAGGCTGCCCACTGTCCTTCACTTCCTCCCCTGTAGTCAGGATGTTACAGGAAAACCCCCCAAATCCATTCTAAATTATTTTAATACATTGCTGAGTTACAGACCACCATTGACTGAAGCTTATAAATATGTATAACCAGATGCAAAGTTTTGCTTTCTTGGGAATTAGAGGACAAGGAAGCGTTTCCTTGGTTATTTGCATAATAATGCACACCTCTGAAAACAGTTTCTTTGACTTCAAATAATTTACCAGAGTATATTTATTTTATATGAATAAACCACGTCAAGAAATCAGTGTTATGCCCCAAAGAAAAGCAATAACTGTTACTATGTTTCCAATGTGACTACATTTAAAGAGTGCTCCTCTTTTAAACCGTAAACATACACCCCATAAAAATGATCATTGCAAACACTAATATTTTTTCATCTATTTTGTGTGTGGCGGGGGCAGGGGGCAGGGGGGCAGGGCAGGGTTTGCAACCATACACATCTAGAAATCAGAGGGCAACTCAAGGGGGTCAATTCTCCTTCATCAGATAGGTCCTGAGGACTGGTCTCTGTAGCTGAGTTTTCCTGTGTCCTGTCCAGTCTGTAGCCACTCAGACCCAAGTAAACACACAGAGACATATTAATTAAAACTGCTCGGCCATTAGCTCAGGCCTACCACTGACTAGCTCTTACACTTAAACTCAGCCCATTTCTGTTCATCTATATGTTGCCACGTATTCCGTGGCTTTACCTGTGTGCCATTACATGCTGCTCCCTGGATGGCAGGCTGATGTCTCCTGACTCAGCGTTCCTCTTCCCAGAATTCTCCTTGTCTGCTTATCCCGCCTATACTTCCTTCCTGGCTACTGGCCAATCAGCGTTTTATTAAACCAGTGTAAAAAAGCATTATCCCACAGCTGGACTCAGATCATTAGGTTTGGCAGGAATCATTTTTCAACCACTGAGCCATTATACCAACCCTGCAACCACTTTCCCTTTTCATGTTAGTATTATTATTATTATTATTATTATTTTTTTAGTTTTTCGAGACAGGGTTTCTCTGTGTAGCTTTGCACCTTTCCTGGAACTCACTTGGTAGCCCAGGCTGGCCTCGAACTCATAGAGATCCTCCTGGTTCTGCCTCCCGAGTGCTGGGATCATGTTATTTTTTTATGTGTATGAGTATTTTGCCTGCTTGTATGTCTGAGCACCACATTCATGCAGTGCCCACAGAGGCCAGAAGAGGCCACTGGGACCCCTGGGACTGGAGTTACAATGGTTATGAGCTGCCATGTGGTGCTGGAAATTGAACCTGGGTCCTCTGAAAGAAAGCCTGTGTGCTTAACTACTGAAATGTCTCTCCAGCCCCCTGCAGCCACTTTTTTTAAAAGATTTTTTTAAAAGATATTTTTTATTTTTATTTTCTGTGTATAGATGTTTGCATGCAGGTATGTCTATGTACCACATGTGTGCTATACCCAAGAAGTCCAGAACGGGATGCCAAACCTCCTTGGAACCAGAGGTATACACAGTTGTAAGCTGTTGAACCCTGGTCCTCTAGAAGAGCTGTGAGTGTTACTAACATCTGAGCTATCTCTCCAGCCTCTGCCGCCACTTTTAATTGTACCATCCAGTGGCACGAGTATAGTCATATTGTAATACAACCATTATCATCATCCATCTCCACTTTTTCATGATCCCTGAGATTCAGTGTTCATGGGGTATAATAGCTTTCCATCTCCCCTTCCCCAGCCCCAGCAACCACACTCTTCTTCCTATTCCTGTGATTCTGACAATGCCAGAGTAGCTCAAATAAGTCAAACCATGCAGTTCTCTCCCATGACTGAGTTCACTTGCCTTTTAAAAAGCAAATCTACAGTCCATTTCATGGCTTTAAATAGTGTGCTACCAACAATATGTGTGTGTGTGTGTGCACAGTCAATTTATATGTATATACATTTAATAATAGAATTTATTAGATTAGAAATCATTAGATTGTATTAGAACTAGGATTTCTATTTCCTATATCCAGAACATGTAAAAGATAACTTTCTATCAACTCATCTAAATGTCTTCCACCTGTCTGGGGCAAGTGACTAAAACACACCAGTAAGCAAAGCTAGTGTGTGGTCTGTTGTAGGCCCTAAAGAATGGGTTTAAACTCAGCACAAGATGTTTGTCAACAAGGACTCCCCATCACCCACCTATGATGTGACACTTGCTTATCTCCAAGGGTCTGTGCAAAGCCTATTCTGAAACAAGAGCCAGACTACCATCTATAGGGAAGGAGAGCAGGGGCAGGTGCCTACAGGTCTCGGTGTGTGACAGAACAGGCAGAGGTATGTTTTATAGGAGATCTCCTAATGAATGATATGCTTCCTTTATTTTTCCCCAACCTCTCTCTTTGTATACAACCATCTAGTCTTGTGGGGAGGGAAGATGCCCCGTTCTCAGATCCTTGGTTATGTCCCTCCTTGGAGAATTACTGAAGTTATCATGACTCCCCATTTTTACCTTTGAGTGGGTCACCACTACTCCATGATGTTGATTGACGTCTATGGGTGCTGACAGCTTGATGAACTGGCCAAGATGGGGGAGAGGGGAGAGGCATTTCTCTGCCTCACTCATTGGGGGAGCAAGGTGACCTTTTGAAGAGTGTAAATGGTGGGGATGGGATGGGAAGGGCTGGTGTTCCATTTCTCCATGGGTATGAGCTGAGGAACAGTATCTGAGGAAGTTAAAGCCAGCCTGTTTCCTTGTTCTGCCGCCATGGGGAGCCTGGAACTGCAGATCCCCTGACATATCCGTACACCTGCGCTGCAGGCCCGTGTCCTGGGTAATCTCTACGGAACAGTCCGCAGCAAAGGTTATCTAATTATAGAGGCCGGGCATGCCGAATGGGAGAGCATCCCATAAGCTCATCATTAGCTCTGCCCCGTCACTGTAATTTCACGCAAGTGAACACGAGAAGCAGGCAGGGCACTGTCTGTCCTATGTGAGCTTAATTTGCTCCTGCTGTTGTCATTTTCAAATGTTTTCTGTTTACGTAAATACTGGAAAATGAGCTGCTTTGTCCACAATGGACAGAAGAGGTCAGCTGTTCCCAGCCCACTGTGGCCTTGCCAGGGTGCTTATTATATTACTTAGAGGAGAGAGAGAGAGAGAGAGAGAGAGAGAGAGAGAGAGAGAGAGAGAGCGAGCTAATAAAGCTACTATATGTGTGTGGAGGGGGGAGGGTGGTTGAGAATTGGCTGATACAAGAAGTCCCATAATATACAGGAGATGTGGATGCTATGTAAATGACCTATAAAGGTCATGAGCTTCACGGTCCAGTGATTTTGAACGTATGTCTTTCCCAGCTCACAAACTCATTCTAGGGAGTGTTTTTCCATTTCTGCCTCTATTTCTGCTTCTAGGCATGGGTCTCTGGTGTAATTATTTGTCTTGGGAGGCAAAAAAGAAAAAAAGGAAAAAAAATACAAAACCCAACCCAGAAACTCCAGCAGGTGCCCTCTGGGACTCAAATCCGTGCTTGTAACAATGCTTTTGGCTTTCCCGGTCTTCAGAACCACAAGCCTTAATACATCTCTTTCCTTATAAATTGCACAGTCTGAGGTGGGGTTATAGCACTAGATGACAAGGACATGGAGAAGAGGACATGTCAGCTGCAGCCTCGGACGAGGTGTGACTGATTTAGAAAGCATGGAGTGCATCCTCTGGGGAATGTGGAAGGCAGCCAGGAGCCAGGAGAAACCCAAGAGTGACCACAATGCCCGCCCCCCCACCGCCCAACACACACACCAAAGGTCTGTGCATGGGGAAAAGCGCTTTCTTAATAGTACTTTCTCTAATAGATCCATCAAATCCCAGAGGCAGTCTGGAAGCCTTGAGGGAGAAAAGCTCTGAGTATCAGATAATGTTTCTCCCTTGCTCTGTTCACCGTTGAAAGCATTTTTTTCCTTTTCTCTTTTTAAGCTTTCCACTTTTCCTTACGCATTTTCTAAAGTGTTCAGTTTGCTTGTCTTTCATGGTGAGCAGTGACCTCTCTTCACGGTGTAATAAAGCATTCAAAGGCTCCCTGATACCACTGCAAAGTCCCGAATTGGAGAACTATGGCAGCAGCATTTCAATGAGGGAGGAAACTGGAAATATATTCCCCCAAGGACCGTGCATAAGGAACAGCAAGCCTTTCCGATAAAAATGCTAAATGGGCTTGGTCATTTTTTTGTTTCCTAGGGAGTGCTTGGCAAATGGGCAGTGGATGCCGGAGGCAGCAGCAAAGAGGGTAGAGATGGAACACGGAGCTATAAGGGAAGTAATTTGTTCTTCCTAACTGGGCCATGGGGATCTTCAGGTGTTTATTTACACATTGAGGGAGGCTGGACTGGAGTATCAGGGAGAAGTGACTTAAGAGACAACCATTTTATTCTGGCTCAGGCTTTGAGGGTATAGTCCATCACAGTGATGGGAGTGGCCTTCTGCTGTGGCAGCAGAAGTAGAAGGCTACTTGGCCACATCCGGGTGGATCAGGATGTGGATAGGGCGCAGGAGATTCATGTCCTCAGCTGACTCTCCGTTTTCATTAGTCCTGGGCCCAGCTCACAGCATGGGCCATCCATATTCAGGCAGAGTCCTCCTGCCTCAGTTTATCCTCTCTCAAATCACTTTCACAGACACACCAAAAAGTATGTCTCCCAGGAGACTCTGACTCCGGTCCAGTTAACAGTGAGGATGAACCATGACAACTGCCGTTAGATTTCAGCTCTTTTCATTAAAAAACAAAAACAAAAACAACCAGCCAAACAAACAAAAAACCTCTTTCTGTTCCTATGAAACTAACTCAGGTTGATGAAGCTGTAGAGTGGCCCACTGATGAAGCTGTCTCCTCTGTTCCCTCTTTGATCCTGCCTTTCTCTGGCACCTCTCCTCTTCCCAGAGTGTCTTGTCCTTAGCTTTCTCGTGATGGAGGGCTGGGAGGATGAGGAAGTCCGGGACTCTCTGCTGCAGTAACCTGCGACACTTACCCAGAATGACACCCCCCCCCCATACATTTGCATTCACACTGCCTGTTATTAGTATAAAATCCAGACACTGAGACACCAGCAAGGGTCCCCAAACCTTTCCTTAAGTGTTTAGATTACCATGCCGGGCTGGTCAGCCCACTATGCACTCTGTCTGTAGCAACCAGTCTTCTCCCACAGAGCAGCTAGCTTTGAACTAACCCTTTCCTTCAACATAGTCAGAGTCTTAGAGTTCTGTCAACTAGTTTTGCATTAATTTTTTTGTATTTACGTTAGTGAAGTTCATCCCAATGTGGCTACAAACTTTCACTTTCACTTTTCTGTCTCGCATTGTGTGTCTGAGAAGTTTACTATGGCCCCCTTTCTCCTTGCAGCGTAAATGTGTGCAGTTGATGCCACTACATGTAAGACTATATGTTTTGAGGGCTTAGGGTAAAAAGAGAGCTCACCTTCTTCAATTGATGGAATACAGTTATGCTTATTTTTTGAGAACAAAGGCTCCTGCATGAAATTCATGCTTTGGACTTTAGAATTCCTATGCGTTCTTGGATCTCTCGTTTATTTTTAAACTGGGTGGCACATTGACAGATATGCTGAGGAATCCACTGAATCTCCCACTTTTCTTCCAAGGGTAGCAAACTATAGTTAGGCGTATAGCCTCATGAGAAAGCACTCCAGTTCTCAGCCTTCTTTGGGACTGCCCATGGTTGTGTGCCCATGGAGGACAGGTTATGTGGAGAACATTTGTCACACATGCTTCTCCATACCTGCCCCACCCTCATATGCTGGACCACAAAGTGGTTGCAGCCCTGGCTAGCCCACACTACGAAGACCGTAAATAGTAAGAGACTAATGGGAAACTAGGCAAAAGAAAACAGCCTGAGTGACAACCAGTGTGCCTAGCCGTCTGGTAATTAATGTCTGCTTCCCTGAAGTGCTTAAGTGCTGGCTCTCTTTGCTATTACCAGCCCTACGAGTCACCTAGATGATGGCTCCCATCTTACTCTGCCTCCCTGGCTTCCCATGCGTGCTATAGGCTTCGGAACAGCCCTCAGAAGAGCAGGTGTGCACATGCAGCTGTTTTCTCCAGGTGTGGGGATGGTGTTGCACTCACTGTCCACGCCATTCTTCCCATCAGCCCTGCAGGACTGGCTCATGACCCAGTAGAAATTTATATGGAGTAAATGGGCGCAGCTGAGGCCATATAGCAGACTTTTCCCTTTGAAGTCCATTAACGCTTTGAAATCTTTGGCCACGTGAGGGCGAGGACTATGACGTAACAAATATATGTTGTGGGGGTCTGTCCCTAAGTTCTGGCATACAAACTCTGGGATTCTCAGTCAGTCATTTCCTTTGGATGTGCCTGTCTGTGGCTAGGGCTTCCAGGTTGCTTCCAAGTGTCGCTGGCCACCAGAACGGGCAATGCAGTCTAGAGGAAAGGAACTTTTCAACCCCACTCTAAGCCCCGATGAGAGGAGAGTTGCTCACAGATGACTGGTGGTGTCATTGATCATGGGCCGTGTATGGAAGCCTCCATAGAAACCAACCACATAGAGGATGGGTGCAGACAGTCTTCTGGGAGCTGCCTGGTGAAGTTTTGCCACAGGGTTATACCTTGGAGAGGGTGGAGAGGCACAGTGCTCCTTCCTCCAGGTCTCATCCTCCTCATTTCTCCCACCTACCTGTCCATCTGTACCCTTTGCAGTTTCCTCTGTAATAACGGGATAAGCGGGAGCAAAATGGTTCCTTGGGTTCTGTGAGCAGCTGCACCAAATTAATCACACCTCTCAGGGCATTGTGGGAACTCTGGTTTATGGGCCGTTATGCACTTCAGCTACTTTTTGCACGGTTACCTGAAATGTATGGAGGGGGGTTGTCTAGTCTTAGGGACTCAGCCCCCAACCTGTGGAATCTGATGTCACCTCCAGGTAGACAGTACCAAATTGAATCAAACCAGATGCTCCTCTAATTAGAGAGCCATTTCTGTTTTATTTTAGTTCAGAAAAATTCAGCAGCCTGTTTCTCTAACCATTTTCTACCCTAGCCCATAAAAAGGACAAGCTGATAGGAAGCAGGTGCCCAGTCCATCTGAAACAATTATGGCCTCCAAATCTCAGTACCTGCCATGAACCAGGCCTTCCTTCAGCTCTATCCTATAAATAATTTCTATTTGTTTGTTCATTTTGAGGGGGCTGGGGATGGAAGCTAGAACCTCAAGATTGCTAGACAATCATGCTCTACCAGCTACACCTCACCCTTTGCTTGCTAGTCACCAAGGCTTTGGGCCTGGGAAGATTCCCTTTATTTCCAAGATAAGAGTCATGGGGTCTGGGTGCTCTCTTACTTACTCAGAATGATGCAGGGAGTGAGCAGCCCCTGGATCCAGACTGTCGCTGTCTGGAGTACTTCCTCCACATTACTAAAATTTCTGTAGCGTTCAGGCCTGAGTGCAAGGTGTCAAGCCCCTTTCCAACTACAGAGGGTGGGGATGGCAGTGCCCACTGCCTGAGCATGGGAGAGCTAAGCAACTGTACTTAGTCCCAAACTGAACTCAGTCCTGACCTCAGTCCCAAAAAGGCTGTTCTGTGAGTTGTGCAGGGGGGAAAATACACAAAGTATTGGGAAATAGGAGACACTGACCTGGATTTCCATTGCTCGTTTTAATGCTCACAACGTTCTTAGGACTTTGCTGGGTTTTTTTATATTTATTTATTTATTTTTATTGATGTGTGTGAGTTTCTTGCCTTCACGTATGTATGTATGTACACTATGTGTGTGTCTGATGCCTGCAGAGGCCCGATGGAAGCACAGGAACCCCTGGAACTGGAGTTAAGGACCCCTGTAAGTCACCATGTGGATGCTGGGAACCGAAGCCGGGTCCCCTGCAAGAGCAGTAAGTACTCTTACTAGCCGAGCCCTTGCTCCAGCCCTAGAACCTTCTCTTGTGTTTTACTCCAGCTGTGGGGACCAAGAGTGAAGATAAAAAGATGGAGGCTGGTGAGACAGCTCAGGGGGTAAAGATACTTGTCCCCAAGCCCGACAACTCCACTTCAATTACCTGGACCCGCATGGTAGAAGAAGATAACCGACTCCCACCAACTGTCCTCTAACTTCCCCTTCTCTACCACATACACACAAATAAATGCAAAAAGTGAAAAGTGTGATAGTTTTTTGGGATTCATTATAATTAGAACAATATCCTTGGGTTCTACTTGCATGGAGTCAACCACCTAGGGATGAAAAATACTTGAAAAAATCCTTTGTACTAACTATGTACTGATTGCCCCCTCTCGTTCCTTAAAAAAGGTGCAGTATGTTGTGTACCTGTACGGTTTGGGCATCGTTTGGTTTTAAGTCATCTACAAGTGCTTCAGAGTATCCAGGAGTGTGTGCGTTGGTTCTTTGAATATCGCAGCACTTTACCTAAGAGACAGGGCATCTCTAAATGTAGGTATCTATAGGGAATTGGTTCCTGGACTCTTTGAGGATATAACTTTGTGTCTCATGTCTGAGGCTCTTCCATGTGGCCCAGGCATCGTCATGGGATGGGAATCAGTTATTCCTATGGCTGAGAGGTTTCTTTCTCTTTCCCAGGCCTTGCCAGAAAAAAGAAAATCATGGATGTAGTTGCTCTGACGTCACAGATCCCAGAAATCCCAGGACCTGGCTAAACGGTGGGCCAAAGAGAATGAGAAACAGATGAATGATTCCAAAGCAAAGCAGCAGTGCCCTGTGAGTCTTAGTGAAGGACACTGGGACTCCGAATTTACTCTCAATCTCAGGAAATGGAAGTTCCTTAAAGTAGGAGTAACTCTGAGCCTACAATGGAGGTGGTCAACTGCGGTCAGAGTTAAGACAAGCTGTTTGTTCACTCCCCAGAAGCATGATTAAAAAACAAACAAACAAACAAAAAACCAGCAACAGCCTCTACACTGAGCCACCTGTGGCTCCAACAGTCTCTAGCTGTCAACTCAGCGCCCCATCCACTTCAGTTTTGCCAGCCTTGCTGGTTACTCACAGGCTGCCCACCTTGGGGAGGTCATTGTGTCTTTGGAATGGCTACAGTTGTAACGTGTTTTCTCCAAGTGCTGATGTTGCAGCTTCACACCAGTGTGACAGTGTTAAGAGATGGGGCCATGGGGAGGCGGTTCGGTCATAAGGGCTCCACTCTCCTGAATAGGATTAGCATCTTTATTCTATTTTTTTTAATGTGGAGAACACAGATGATGTCAACCTCTGGCCTTCCTATACACACTCACATACACAAGTGAACACACATGATCATGCACACATACATATACACCGCACACACGCACGCATGCACCCATGCACGAGCACCCTCCCCTTCTGCTTCCACCATGTAACAACATAGCAACAAAGGCGCCTTCTGTGAGTCAAGAGAGTGGTCCTTTCCAGACACTAAATCTGCTGGTTTCATGATCTTAGACATCCCAGCTTCTGGAACCATAACACCTGTATTTGCATAGTTTGTATTTGCAAAGGTGTAGCCTGAACAGCCTAATAAATAGGTATTGGGCACAGGATTCCAGGCTTATAATAGTAGCTTTGATACCAAAAAAAAAGTGTATTGGCAAAAACATGATTTTATACACTGAAAGAGCCATAATACTTTATTTAAAATATATACAAAATTATTACTTTGAAACATATATATTACTATCCAACATATATCATATAACATACATTGATGTAAATTTTGGTACCTTCATTCAGTTTTGTGATTTCTCTTGGCTCAAGGTTCCTGAATAAAAATTCTCTAAAATACCACTGGAGGGGAGGTGCCCATAGGCTTGCCCCCCCACAGTAGTCTGGCAATTCTCTTGGGCACTATTGGGCCCTGTGAACCTGACCCATGGAAGCTGAGGCCAACCCTGGCCTTGCTGGGGCACTGGGAGAGGCATAGGGTTGGTGGCACCAGCCTTAATAAACTACACACCAGCCCCATCTTTTCTCTCTCTTTCCCTCTTGGCTGATGGAAACTGGTCAATCACTGTCTTGACAGACCCTCCCCTGGGCTGAGGTTAACGTAAGTTAGGTTCTTTTGCACACTCCACCTTCCTTTGCTGCCTCCATCACCACTACCACAGGAAGAGGGTAGGAGAGTAGGGAGCTGGCCTCTGAGTACAAGTCGGAAAGAAATAAAAAATGAAGCCAACCGGAACTTCTGTGCTCTTGGGCTGAGTTCTCACACTCCTGAGAGAAATCAGACAACTGGTTTTGGGTGCATTCCAGCCTTTTTTTTTGTCACTGTCACTTGCACAGCACATTTCATCCAATAGGCACTTACTTAATAGATGCCCATCATATGGATGAAAAAAATAAATGCAAGGGATCTGGTGATTTCAGGCAGAAAAACTTCCAGTTTAGAATCAAGGGACTTATCTCTTCTCAGCTTTTTTTTGGCTACAATCAAGTGTAGACTCAAGGAGACTGAAGTCATGGAGATTTGTTTCCTCCTTTGACAAATGGGTAAACTGAGGCTGACAGATGATAAAATGAACAAGATTACTGACTGGTCCCTGATAGAGTCAGACCTGGAATCCTGTTTTCTTCATTTCTCCCTCTCTTCAGGTCTGACTTTGTAAAGAGAGCTCAATGGACCCACTGCTGTGTCCTGAACATCCAGAACTCACCTTCCTACACCAGAAGCTCTTGGTCAATATGGGTGGCCAACGAGCATAGTGGCCAAGCATAGGCTACAAGCAAAAATGTCTCCTCGAAGGAGCTTCACCCCCAGGATCGGGTCCTGGGCAAGAGGATTTGTCGGCAGCAGTGGGCATGAGTGAGGTAGGAGGAACAGAGATGGATGGGTATAAGCCCAGCTTTGGGGAGGGGGGGTGTCTGTTCTGTTCCTGTAGCAGTTCTGGTGCTGATGTGGATTTGGTGCCTCACAAGGCTCTGGGTGGTCCAGAGGAGATGTGTAAACAAAGCTAAGTCACTGGTTGCTCCTGCTTCTGAGAGCAAGTCACTACAAATACTTGCCCAGTGGACGAGTAACACTATATTCTTAGCACACTGGAAAGGATGGAAACAAGGTGGCCAACGCATGGACAGGGACAGAGGGATAGAGACTGTCAGGCTAGCCAGATGTGTGAGGGGTGGGCACACGCCCAAGGATCCAGGTGGACTTCTCATTTCCGTTAAGCTGTCACAAAGTACATTTTGAGCTTTGGGCCACTGTCACCCCCCCCACCACCACCACCACCACCTTCTGTCATACTGTGGATCTCAAGAACATCCCAATGTGAGCTCCACTCCTTTCCAGAAAGGATAATTTTTCATGATCGGAAACACACAGTTGAACACTATGGAGACCTCTGTGCCATACCCAGGCCCTGCAGATACGCTGTCATCAGACCCAACAAGGGCACCACAATCTGCTACCAGGGGCCTCTCTTGAGCATGTGGCATGGGGGCTGGGATGAACGGGATGTGCTCTTTTTGATAGACCCTCCTCTTGCCCCGCCCTCAGCCAGCTTCACTTTCTGCTTCCCCTCATCCCCTCTCATTTTCTGGCCAGCTCCTGCAAGCCCCAACTCCCATTAGAACTATATATATTTTTTTTTCTGAGAGAGAAAAATAATCATTATTCGTCTTAGGGAAATCGGAAAGTTGAAAGCCACAGATCACCTGGAAACAAATGAGTACCTTTGTGCTTGTGTCGTCACTACAAGACGTGGACAACTAAAAGCCAGGGAGCAGGGTCTGGGCAGGGACCCTTTGGAGTGGTCTGTTGGCCTGCTCTGACCTGCTCCCTAGACGGCGGATTGGTTTTCATTGCACACATAGACGGTGCTCGGCTGGATCTTCCTCTGGATCCGCTCAGGCACTTTAGGGAGGATTTGGAAAGTCTGGGGAAGCAACTCTATGCAGGCCTCGCGGAATTTCTTGATCCTCCAGCAGTAGACGATGGGGTTGAAGACGGACTTGAGGTAACTGAGCCACAGGACGCACGTGCTGGTGGTGTAGAAGGAGGCGCCGTAATAGAACCGCCGACTGAATGCAGACAGCAGACTGTAGACTGAGTGGGGCAGCCAGCACAGCGAAAAGCCCACGAAGAGGATGAGGATGGTGGTGAAGGCCTTGGTTTTGAAGCTCAGGTCCAGGCTGACCTGCTGCTGCTGCCGCCGGAGCCGTCTCAGGCCAGCCCTGGTCAGCTGTCTGAGGTCCAGGCTGTCTGACTGGTTGTGCACGCGGACGGCGTTCTTCCGCACCGTGTTGAGGATGCACAGATAGGAGCACAGCATGACGCCAAAGGGCGCAAAGAACACTGCCACCACCAGCATCACCACATAGGCGCGTTCGGCTGGGAACTCAGTGTAGCCCAGAACGCACTGTGGGGCCCGAGCCGGCACCTCCATGAACGTCCAGCCGGTGAAGGAGGGCGCAGAGATGCAGAAAGACAGCACCCAGGAGGCTGCGATGATCACCTTGGCCCTGCGTGGGTTCAGCTTGTCCTGACGCTGCACGATGATGAGAAAGCGGTCCACGCTAATGATGAGCAGGATGGCCACGCCCTCTAGGACAAAAAACCAATAGAGTGTAGCTGAGAGCCGACAAAAGTGGTCCCCGAAGTGCCAGCGGACAGTGATGAGGGTGATGGCCGTGAAAGGCATGCAGCATAAGGACAGCATGATGTCAGAGAAGGCCAAGGTGGCCAGCAGCAGGTTGATGGCTGAACGCATGGCCGGCCTCTGATACACGATGATGCAGACCACCGTGTTCCCGAGGAATCCTACCACGATCATCAGCAGCATCGTTATTGCCAGCGAGATCCTGAGTGGTGCAGACAGTGGGGTGGTCCCGGGGTCCAAAGCATTGCTCACATTCTGCAGCAGATGTTCGTAAGTCCCGATGGATGTGCTGTTACAGACCATGGTGAAGAGAAACTCGGAACCTGGACAGAAGTGGCTGCAAGGGCACCCTCCAGCGCTTGGGTGGCTTTCATTTTCTGTCTACTGGCTGCATCTTTTCATTTAATGTTGAAGGATCTCTAGGGCCCTTGAATCATGGGGAGAAATCTTTCTTTGGAGTGGCTAGCTGGGTTTTGTGATTCATCACTCACATTCTTGTCCTGTCTCTCTGGCAGCCATGCATTCGCACAGCTCCCTAGTAAGACACTACAGCCTAGAGCAGAAAGGAAGAGAGAGAAGAGTCAGATATTGGAATCCTGGCAGAATGGAGCATGGTCTAAATTTTACAGGTACCAGTGATCTGACATGTGAGGGTTTTGCATCTCTGCATTCAGCCAACCAACCCAGGAAATAGAAATCCCCAGCAGGGTCTGAACTGAACAAATACAGACTCCTCCTCGCCACTGTTCTAAACAAGACAACTATTTGCATACCTCTTTCATCACAGTGTGTGACACACGATCTGAAGATGAGTTATGGTGTTATATGCAAACACCTCACCATCTTCTTAGAGATGTTAGTCCATAAGGGAGCATTGGGATCAATTCCTTGTGAATTCCCAGGGACAGGAGAGCAGAGAAAAGAATGACTCATTTATTTCTGATTTAGAACAAAGGTTGGTATTTACAAAGAGTGAGTCTTGTCAAGCAGTTCAGGAAACCCAAGAAGCTAGCTATCCTCTGGGCACTTGGAAGCTCTGCCTTTTAGGTACTTTGGAATTACCACCTACGTAGTTGGGAATGGATTTTTATGAAAATCAGTGGAATAGGGCCTTGAGCAAACAAACCACCTGCTTTGGAATGCCGGCCTCAAGCCAGCAAGGCTCTCGCCTGCTTTAATATGTGTGTCCTCAGCACCTAGGACAGCGCCTGGCTGACAGGCAGCTGGTACTTCCTGGCTCCTTGATGAAAAAATGATTAGTTTTGAGATCTCGCCAGAGCTTGGGGAAGGAAGTCTCTCTGTCGGGGCTCGGAGGGAAGCGCTAGCGCCAGGTTAGACGCTGCCGCGCCGTCAGCACGGGCTAGGGAGACCCCAACAAGCCACGGGGGCAAGATGTCCTCGTAAGCCTTCTTCGTGCGGACGTGCCGGGAGGAGCACAAGAAGAAGCACCCGGATTCCTCGGTCACCTTCGCCGAGTTCTCCAAGAAGTGCTCCGAGAGATGGCAGACCATGTCTGCAAAGGAAAAGTCGAAGGTCGAAGATTTGGCCAAGAGCGACAAAGCTCGTTATGACAGGGAGATGAAGAATTATGTTCCTCCCAAAGGCAATAAGAAAGGAAAGAAAAAGGTTCCTAACGCTCCAAAAAGACCGCCGTCTGCCTTCTTCCTGTTTTGCTCTGAACATCGCCCAAAGATCAAAAGTGAACACCCAGGCCTGTCTATTCGAGATACTGCAAAAAAAAATTGGGTGAGATGTGGTCTGAACGGTCTGCCAAAGCTAAACAACCCTGTGAGCAGAAAGCAACTAAACTAAAGGAGAAGTATGAAAAGGATGTGGCTGCATACCGTGCCAAGGGCAAAAGCGAAGCAGGAAAGAAGGGTCCTGGTGGGCCAACAGGCTCAAAGAAGAAGAATGGACTGGAAGATGAGGAAGAGGAGGAGGAGGAGGAGGAGGAAGACGAAGATGAGGAGGAGGAGGAGGAGGAGGAAGAAGAATAAATGGCTGTCCTAAAATGTGTGGCGTGTATGTGCTCAGGCAATTATTTTGCTAAGAATGTGAAACTCAACATTAGCTTCAGTAAAAAACTGTACAGATTTTTGTATAGCTGATGAGATTCTTTGTAGAGAAAATACTATTTTTTTTTTTAAAAAAAGGAGTTTGTAGCTTTTTCAGGGGCTACAATGTACAGTTAGATTTAAAGCTTTTGATGTTGAATGTTCCAAAATTTTTAATGGTTCCTTTAATTTCTTATGGTAGCACAGCAAACTTAATAGGAATTTGTATTACCAGTAAATTTTGGTCTTTTTTTTTTTTTGGATGTTGCATTTTTTTGATTTGTAATAAAATAATGTATATTAAAAAATGATTCGTTTTTTATACCATCACTTTAATACTTTTTTATTTCATCTTTTTAAAAAGGAGATTACAGACTATCCTTTGTTAAGATATTTTATCTGCAGAGTTAAAAGTGGAGATTTTAAAAAGTAAACTTTATTAAAACAATACACAGCAAAATTAACCAGACCCAAACTCTCTAACCTAAAGTCTTAGCTTAAAAAACAACAACACCTTCTTGAGGTGTGAATGGCATGTGGACAGGTGTATGTGTTTACATCTCAATAGTGCCAGGGACAAGTGTGTACCTGGAAACCATCACAACCACCAAGGCCATAAACACATCCATGGTTCTGAAAGTTGGCCTTCTACTCTCTTTACTGAGATCTACCTTCGGAGAAAAAAAACATTTAAATGTGTTTTTACTAATAATTTTTAGTACATTTGCTTAACTTTGAGACAGGTATAAACTCCCACTCCCATGGAGTCATAAGGAAGTAGTGACCTTGTGTATATCCTTTGCCTTGTTTCTCTGGCAGGAGCATCAGATGAGTGTAAAGCTGCTATATGATTCTTCTTGGTAACACTGAGAAGGAGGAGAGAGGACCAGTTCTTAAAAACAGCATTAATCTTTATTGCTTTTCTCAGAGATGTGGCAGGAATGGTGTCCAGGAGCCGAGGTCCACAGTCAAATGTCTTTGCTGGGTGAAATGGATCCTTCCCTGTGTATCCATTGTAGATGTAACCAACCATCTCGCCGGATCCTCAGCTGGTCTTGTTTCCTCAAGCTGGAGGCCTCTGAGTCCTCATCCAGAATGAATCTCAGCTGAACTGCTGCTAGAAGCCTGAAACCTTAACCAGCCAAATGCTTCTAGTTTCTAGTCCTCACGCCTTATATATCTTTCTGCTTTCTACCACCACTCCCTGGGATTAAAGGCTCGCTTTCTGGGAATAAAGGCGTGTGTCACCATGCCTGGCCGTTTCTAATGTGGCTTTGAACTCACAGAGATCTAGAGGGATTTCTACCTCTGGAGTGCTAGGATTAAAGGTGTGTCACCATTTTCTAGCCTTTGTATCTAGTGGCTATTCTGTCTCTGATCCCAGATAAGTTTATTAGGGTGCACAATATTTTGAGGAACACAATACCACCACAATCCATTCCCTGGGTATCCTCACTCACTAATACCTTTCTTTGGTCTCTGTCATCTAGAATGTGTCAGGCCTGGTTAGGTACAGAGTAGCTGTGCATATCACAGATTCGTGTCACCACATCTGGATGGCAGAAGGCTCTCTGGAGGTGGCACTGTTATCATTTGAGCCCTGTGGCAAGTCAATCACATTGTTACAATGGCTGCTGTTTCATGTACACAGTAGAGTCATGTGCACACATTTGCACATGGACTGGACCTGATAGCAGCATGTTTTGAAATCCCACCGTGTCCACTGCAGCCGATTGCACCAGCATGGTGGCCCTAGGAAGTCTACTCTAGAGCCTGACCATGATGAGGCAGACTCCAGGCACTCAGCTGGAAAGAGAAACTAGGAGTTTGCAGCAGCTAGGGCTGCTGGGGGATCACAGGGTTGTAGGTGGATGAGGCCATAAGATATCCTGGAGGCTCTCTTATCCCCTCTGGATTCCCGGCCCTCTCCATCCTGTCCTTACCTGGGAGGATAGACCCTAGTCCATGAAGAGGGGAGAGAAATGAGGTCTATTCTGCCCCAGCTTCCTTCTGCCTGGTTGTGGGTGATCCTCCTGCAAAGCCCTAGCTTCTGGGGACAGATGTGCTCTACAACCTACAACCTGGCCTTCTTCACAGGTTCTCCATGTGTTTCCTGTCTCCCTGCTGGCCTCCTTCACTTCCCTTTCCTGGTTCACCTTAGCACTCTTCCTGTATCTATTTTCAGCACCATGCCAAAGGTCATCCAAACAGAAGTTACTAGGAAGCAGAAAATAAAAGCAGATAATATGGGCAAAGGCGTGTGTGTGGTTTTTAAACAGTTACATTTCCATAAGTACCTTTGTAGTATTTACTTCTTCCCCTGTGTTTAATGGATGCTTTAGCCTTTCGTTTTTATCTGATCTCTTACCTGCATCTTTGCCGATCCCCCTTAAACAGACACTCCTAGGAGTGTCTGGCTTGAGTTATGCAGATGATGCTCACACAATGCTGTAGGAGAAGCTCGAATCTTAGTTCCTGACTTACTTTGAATACTATTGTTTGCACCACAGCATGCCAAGGTTGAGCTTATTTTATTACCTCACTGTGGTGGTTTGAATAAAAATGTTCCCCATAGACTCATAGGGAGTGGCACTATTAGGAGGTGTGGCCCTTTTGGAGTAAGTATGGCTTTGTTGGAGGAAGTGTATCACTAGGGGTGGGCTTTGATGTTTCACATGCTCAAGCCAGGCCCAGAGGCTCTCTCTCTTCATGTTGCCTGCAGTTCCAGATGTAGAGCTCTCAGCTCCTTCTCTAGCACCATGCTAGTCTGCCTGCATACTGCCATGTCCCACCATGATGATAATGGACTAAACCTCTGAATGGTAAGCCAGCTCCAACTAAATGCTTTCCATTGTAAGAGTTGCCTTGGTCATTGTGTCTCTTCACAGAAATAAAATCCTAATTATGACACTACTGACTTCCTGTTAATGACTGATGAGTGTTTTGAAGTCATCTGAGAAGCATCGGAACTGTAATAATATTTAAATCTCTGTGTGACACTCCACTGAGAATGGACAGTATCCATTTTGTCTCTACCCTATAAGATGCACAGTTAAGTACCTCTTGTCTTTACCCACATTCTCTCATTCTTTTACATCTATTGGCTATCAGCTATATTTTTATTTTTGCCTAGTTAAGGTCACCTATGTATCACCTGTAGCTCAATCTTCTGTGATTATTTTTGTAAGTAGTCTTTAATAACTTAACCCCCAATAAAGCTATTTACATTCGTATGACAGTGTAATATTTTTCAAATTTGGGTATTTTATCTGCTAGAAGCCTATTTTCCTGACTAGTTCAAGATTATGATCTACAGGGTCCAGATACACAAGGAGTATATTCCTTATACAGGGTCCAGATACACAAGGAGTATATTCCTTATATAAAGGTCAAGTTAAGTACACATTTTCGGTAACTTACCAAAACTTAGAAGCTAAAAGAACCTCATGTACAGTTTACTTCGTGTATGGTCCATGACTGTCATGTACAGATGTTTGTGTTTCCCTTGAGTTTCTCGTCACCTCTTTTTCACACTGTGATGTCATTCTTTGGTCTAGTAGTTTTGATCAGGCTTGCTATCCCTCCTGAAGATTTGCCTCTGCTCCAGATCTGGGCTCTGTCCCCTGGGTCAGTAGCATGGCTGCTCATGATTCACTTGTTCTGAAATCCACTGCTGTCTCTTTTCTGGAAAATGACTGTAAATTGCTTGCTAAGAAAATGTTCCAATAGGAAAGCTTCAAGCTAAGAAAGCACTCTAAGCCTTTGCATCTCTGAAAAAAAAAAAAAGCTATTTTTCTTCTACCCTCTCACAGATGGATACTTTGTCTGACTATTCAGGCAGCGAGAATTTACTGCCCGAAATGGAAGGCTTTGCCTCTTCAACAATTGGTGTCACTGATGTTAGCTTTAAAGTAGATTCCATTATTTTTCTTCATTGATGACAAGCTTTTTTTCTCTTGAAGTTGTGTTATTTTTTTCTTCTGGAAATGTTGGTGAAAGATGTACATTTGGGTCATTTTTTACTATGTGGGACACTCACTCACTGAATCATTTAAACCCAAAGGTACATGCAGGTCAACTCCAGAAAAACCTTTTCCTCAGTAGATTTGTTATTGCCTTCCCCCTAATCCTGTGGAAGAACACAGACTGCTTTGAATGCTAAGCCCATTCTTCTGGCCTCAATTTTCTTTTCCATTAAAAAACCTTTCTCTTTTGTATCCTATACTCTGTGGTGATTAAAAAAAAACTTTTATGTTTAGTGTTTGTTTTCAGTCTCATGTAGCCCATGATGGCCTCAAAATCACTCTGTAGCCTCAAATTCTGCACCTCCTACCTCTACCTCCCAAATTCTAGGATCATAGGCAGGTGCATTGTGTCCATTTCATTTAGTTTTACTTAATTCTGTTGTTTATTTGTTTGTCTTTTTTTTTTCTGAGAAAGGATTTCTCTGTGTAAGTGCCCTGGCTGTCCTGGAACTCGATTTGTAGACCAGACTGACCTCAAACTCACAGAGATCCACTTGTCTCTGCCTCCCAAATCTTGGGATTAAATGGCACGTACCTAGCTAGGTCAACATTTTGTCACAGCAACAGGAAAGCACAGTAGAACAGCCATGACATCTTTGGCTCACAATCTGTCTTGCCTGCAAAATACACTAGGGCAGGGGCACTTGTGGGAGTAGCCAACCAATGCCTGACTTAACTTAGAGCCTACCCCATGAAAAAGAACCCACACCTGACACTGCTTGGATAACCAAGAACCAGAGACTAGATAGCCCAGAGACCCAGGGTGAAACTAAACATGATTGATCTAATAAAAAAAAAAGAAATCAATAAAACAATTCCTAATAATATTCTGCTATACTCCATAGATCAGTGCCTTATCCACTCATCATCTGAGAGGCTTCCTCCAGGAGCAGATGGGAACAGATGTAGAGACCCACAGCCAGACATGCAGAGAAAGTATCTAAATTGGATGTCTCCATCAAATCCCTCCTCTCAGAGCTCAAAGAACCCTGCTGAGGAGGAGGGGGAAAGACTGTATGATCCAGACAGGAGTACATGGCCCTCTGAATCAACTAAGCAAGGTGCATGTGAGCTCACAGAGACTGACGCAGCAATCACAGGGTCTACATGGGTCTACACCAGATCCTCTGTGTATATATTATAGCTATTAGCTTAGTATTGTTATGAGACTCTTGACTGCGAGGACAAGTGGGTCTCTCAGTCTTGTGCCTGTTCTTGTGACTCTTCCTCCTGTTGGGTTGCTGTGTCCAACTTCAATATGCACATTTTTGCTTCATCTTATTATGATTTATTTTGTCATGTTTAGTTGTTATCTCTTAGAAGCCTGTTCTTTTCTAATGAGTGACAGAAAGGGAGTGGATACAGAGTGGGGGCACGGGAAGAGGGGAGGAACTGGGAGGAGTAGAGGGAGGGGAAACTAATCAGGATATATTGTGTGAAGAAATCTATATTCAAGAAAAGAAAACAATAAAATAGAGAAGGGAAAGAAGGAGGAGGAGGAGGAAGAAGGAAGAAGAAGGAGAAGAAGGAAGAGGAGGAGGAAGAGGAGGAGGAGGAGGAAGAGGAGGAGGAGGAGGAGGAGGAGGAGGAGGAGGAGGAGGAGGAGGAGAAGAAGAAGAAGAAGAAGAAGAAGAAGAAGAAGAAGAAGAAGAAGAAGAAGAAGAAGAAGAAGAAGAAGAAGAAGAAGAAGAAGAAAAGTATGAGCATGTCTAACAGGGACTGTAAACTCAGCCCTGGACTCATATGGCTCCTATTAAGTGATGATGTGCTTAATCTCTCTAAGCCTTTATCTCCTCATCTGCAGAATGGGGATAACCACTGTGCCACTGAAGAAGATTCCTACAAAATGGTCCTGAGGGAAGATGTAAGATTCTGGGCACAACAAGCATCGGTACCTACCAGCTGAAAACTAATCCTCAGTTCAAGGATGGGAGCTTCATTTGTCTTGGCCATAGGTCCTTATGATGGAAGATGCTTTTGAATTATTAACAATGTATCATTCAATGTGTACTCTTGTGATGGTTGATGTTAATTGTCAACTTTACAGGATCTAGAATTACCTTGGGGATAGGCCTCCAGATATTGGTTTTTTAGGGATTTTCTAGATTAGGGTTGGCCTCTGAGAATGTCTGTGAGGGATCATCTTGATTGAGTTGACTGATGGGGGAAAACTGCATCTGGCTTATGGATTTAATGTGGCTGGTTGCTTTAAACTCCTGATGCCTTGATCTCCTTGTCATGATGGACTGACTAAACCCTTAAACTGTGAGCCAAAATAAACACTTCTCACGTGAGTTGCTTTTGTCATGGTATTTTATCACAGCAACAAGAAAAGAAACTAATATAACTTCATTGACAAATTCTGTAAAAGCATAATGGACTTTAAAAACTCAGCCATTTGACGAGTTAACGATTTTGACTAAACTTTAACTAGCTTCATTTTTTTTTTCCTCTGAGAAATACGTGTATAATATTTTCAATAGCTGGGAATGGTGGTACATGACTGTGATGTCAGCACTCAGCAGATTGAGTGAGGCACAAAACTGTAAGGCAAGGTCAACATCAGTGATGTAATGAGGCCTTGTCACAGAAAGCAAAATGGTGATGTTGATAATAATTTCAACAAAAAGAATGTTATAGTTGAGAATAAAAAAAATTATTTGAGCGGCCATCAAATCAGGAAGGAGGAGCAGACGGCAGCTTCCAGCCCACATATATTGCCTAACAAATCTTCATTGTAGCTGGCAGTACAGGCAGAAATCAGCTGGGGGTGGCACCAATAGGCTTCAAGAAGTTCTAAATAGGAGGTTGGAACTGGCTTGTTCTGTACAAAACACAATCATTCATCACATAACAGTGGGTTGTTTGTTTATTTATTCATTTATTCATTTATTTATTTATTTATTTATTTATTTATTTATTTATTTATTTATTT
>CABHPR010135640.1:0-21357 GCA_902168415.1 Peromyscus melanophrys | reverse complement strand
TTTATTTATTTATTTATTTATTTATTTATTTATTTATTTATTTATTTGTGAAATGGCATTGTTAGGTGCCTGTTATTTTGGAAATATCATAAAGTGTAATTGCACACACTAGGATGGATATGATGTCACTAGCTGATGTACACTGTGAGTAATGTTACTGGCTGGCTTCCCCTGGCTTGCTCATCCTGCTTTCTTATATGAACCTAGAACCACCAGCCCCGGGATGGCAGTGCCTATAATGGGCTGGACCTTCCCTCTCATTGACCACTAATTGAGAAAATGCCTTACAGCTGGATCTCATGGAGGCATTTCCTCAACTGAGTCTCCTTCCTCTCTCATGACTCTTGTACCTTGTGTCACGTTGACACACAAAAGCCAGTCAGTGCAATAACTGAGGAAGACTATGGATGCGACTTCTTTCCCAGAAGCCTGTCTGATACTTTCTAGCACTGTGAGAGGCAGCCCTCGGGGGAAGGAACTTCTAGCTGAGTCCTGGTTTGATTTCTTCACATCTACAAGCTAAAACGTGTAAGTATCTTCAGAAATGGGGTCTTGATGTCCAGTTCTGGCATGCAGCCACCCACAGTGGCAATAGCCTTAGGGTTTGTGAGGCTCCAGTGACCCCCCCTAGCCATCAGCTCATAGGGGGAACCACTTCCCTGGCACTAGGATTTTTACCCAACAACCTTGGAGCTCTTGGGAGTGCCATTTTGTATTCATTTAGGATGTTCTCAAGTAAACTCCTTAGCTTGCCTTAACTCTTCTCCCAGATTTAATCTCGGTGGCTCTCAATGGATAGCACTATGTAAATCTATATAAATAAGGCCTTTTACAGAGAGTGGGCCCACCCATGTCTACTCCAAGCAAGTACCAATTGGTCTTGGGTAATATCTTAGGGTTTTATTGCTGGGATGAGACATCATGACCATGGCAACTCTTATAAAGCAAAACATGTAATTGGGGCTGGATTGCAGTTCAGACGTTTAGTCCATTATTATCATGGAGAGGACCATGGCTACATTTGGGCAGACATGGTGCAGGAGAGAGGCTGAGAATTCCACATCTGAATTCACAGGCAGCAGGAAGAAAGAGTGAGCCACTAGGTCTGGCTTGAGTTTCTGAATCCTTGAAGCCCACCCACAGTAACATACTTCCTCCAACAAGGCCACATCTATTCCAACAAGGCTATACCTCCACTAGTGCCACTCTCTACGAGTCTATGGAGGTCATTTTTCATTCAGACCACCCCAGGTGGCTAAGGGGATACTAAAAGAGAAAGATTGACAAGGTCCAATATAGTACAAAGTGATGTCATCACTCATATGAGTTGTTTCATCAAAAAAAACACTTGGATGCCATGGCTTGGCTAGGAGAAATCACTCCATCTAGTCTTCCATAACTTACAATCACTTTCCACGAGCCATGTGGCCTTCTCACACTTGAGTGCTGCCACTGGGAATCACCCCAGCCCTGGTAGTCTTTGCTGAGTTTCTCTGTATGACTCTGCTTGGCTCGGGCCCAGAGGGGAACAAGGCTACACTCTGGCCTATGGTGTCTGCTGCTAGAGTCCGACAGGTTCTATTAGTCTCTTCTCCTGGTTGTGAGAGGTGTCCTTCAGAAGTTGTCCTCTGCATCTGAGCACCCTTGCACATTGACAAAAACCCATAGGACAGAGCCGCTACCCACTGATAAGAGTACAAGCCATTTGCATGCACAGTCTCACGGTGCATGTGTTTGCTTTAAAATCTGCAGTGTGTGTGTGTGTGTGTGTGTGTGTGTGTGTGTGTGTGTGTGTGTGTCTGTGTGTGTGTGTGTCTGTGTGTACACATGCTTGTGGAGGTCAAAGGACAACCTACCAGAGCTGGCTGTCTTTCTCCACTATGTGAATTCCAGGGTCAAACTCAAGTCATCAAGCTTGGAAGGGAGTACCTTTACCCACTGAGCCAACTTACCAGCCTAGTGTTTGTAACCTTTTGGACTAATTTTCAAAAACTGGAGAATACGCAGGTATACTGGATACACAGGTAAACACACACACACACACACACACACACACACACACATCTAATAGAATTTGTTTTCTCCTTACTGATCCAGTTTCAGCTAAGTGGTGGGAAACTTGATAGGCTCTGTCTCCACAGCATTTACCATTACTTCATGGAACCCATTGGTGTTTGGAATATTGGGTTTTTCAGTCTCTTCTCCAGAAGAACATATTGTTTCTCAAATGCCAAATCTGGAAATGGAGTCAATTTTGGCAGATGGAAAAGCGGGAAACAGCCCTTTGCTGTGGAAACAGCTTGACTCCATCATTACCTGCAACCTTGTCACCTGCCTCTTCGACACAAACTCAAACAGATGGCATATTTCAATCTCAATAACTTTATCGGCAATTAAAAAAATATGCAAGGGCTGCCAAAAGTAATACATCAAGGAGCAGTGTTTAAAAACAGGTGTTGGGCCATGTGTCTCGACTTCCAAGAAAGGTAAGCTGAAAGGAGCCTGGATTTTTTAGTCTCCAACTCAGGCAAGGCGCTCAGAGTGGGATTTTTCAACTAGGGCAGAACAGGGGATGTTTTTAATGAAGTAAATATCACTCGTTCTTCTTAGCAATGGTTGAACTTCCTCATGTGCACTTCCTGTGAAAGGTGAATCCCTTTACATAGTTGGGCAGTTCTGGAGCTTAGTCCTGGATTGACTGCATTAGCACCCCCAGCATTTGTTATATCTTCAGGGCCCCCCTACTGTTGTGAAATATTAGCTTAAGACATGTTACATTCATTTATGCTGTGGAATATTTGTTTAATGATGTAAAGATGTGTTGCATTCTTTCATGTTGCATTTGTTTAACTCTGTGAAGCTGTGTTACTTTGTCTGTCTGAAACACCTCATTGGTCTAATAAAGAGCTAAATGGCCAACAGCATGGCAGGAGAAAGAAGTAGGTGGGCCTGGCATGTGGAGAGTATAAATAGAAGTATAGAAGAGGAAGGAGCAAGAAAAAGAGGAGAGGAGGATGCTAGGGGCCAGCCACCCAACCACAAAACCAGTCATGGAGGAAGAAGGAAAGAAAAGTATATAGAATAGAGAAAGATAAAAGCCCAGAGGCAAAAGGTAGACAGGATAATTTAAGTTAAGAAAAGCTGGCTAGAAACAAGCCAAGCTAAGGCTGAGCATTCATAAGTAAGAATAAGTCTCTGTGTCTTTATTTGGTAGCTGTGTGGTGGGCCCCCAAAGAGTAAAAAAAAAACAACAAAAAACCAACTACACTCTACCAGATCAGAAACGCTGCATGAGGCACCAGCTGACCTTTAATAAGGCCTCTAGGAGGTCAGGCTTTCTCAGTGAGAACTCTAAGGAAATGCTTGACATAACATCTCTTGTTTAATGTTCATGCAAACTCCTTTTTACTGGTAACATTTAGTACAGGGAACCCCTCTGTGTCAAGAGCTTCCAAATTTATTGATTCAATCAAGCACAGATTGAAGACATTTAAGGAAAAAAATGTATCTGTGCTAAGCATGGTCAGCCTTTCTTTCCCCTTGTCATGCCGTGAAATGATACACAGTAGTGGTGCTTATAATAGTATCGTAATGGTATCAAGTCACCTGGAAATGATATGCAGTGCATGGGGTGATGCAATCACATTGCCATTCTACATAAGAGACTGGGACTTCTGCACAAGGAGAGGAGAGTCCTGAAACCATTCCCATGTGGATGCTGGTGGATGAGTGCTGTGGGATTCAGCATCAGGACCAAGTGGTCTGACTCAGGACTCAGGGTCTTAAGGTCTGGGCTATGCAAAGGCTGCTTACATAATCACACATTGGGAAATCACACCTGATTTTTTTTTTTATCCAGGTGTGATTGAATTCTGGATGACGTGGGAATTGAACCCGGTTCCTCTTAACTGCTGAGTCATCTCTGTCCTTTACAACTGATTTTTATATCAGAAATGAATCACCACTTTGGAGCAGCAGTCATGTCTTTCACAGAAAATATAGGAACAAGGAAGTGCTCAGGGACTCTACAGGAGCACATTGGGTACTTGATATCCTAGGCAGACCCTGGGCCACCAGGCTTTCTCACAGCTTGGATCGGACCCTGTGCAACAGTGGTAGAAGACTCTTGAAATATGGATTAGACCAGTATCAGTCCACTTTTCATCACCATGACAATATACATTAGACAGTCAACTTAGAAAGAGAAAAGATTTATCTGGGTCCATAGTTCTAGAGTCTTGGATTTGTGGTCAGTTGGCTTAGGTGGTTTGTGTCCTTGGTGAAGCAGCACATCAAATCAGGAGCTTGAGGAGGAAAGAGTTCAACATCATAGCAGCTGAGAAGCAAATACTGAGAGGAGATATGGTGATTTGCATGAGAATGTCCCCCATAGGCTCAACTATTTGAATACTTGGTCCCCAGTTGGTGGTGCTGTTTGGGAGGTTGTGGAACCTTTGCAAAGTTGAGCCTTGCTGAAGGAAGTACATCACTGAAGGCGGGCTTTGAGGATTTAAACCTGCACTCCACTTCCAGTTTTCTCTCTGCTTCTTGCCAGCGTTTGAAGTTGTGAATGCTCAGTGTCCTGCTCCTGCTTCCATCCCTGCTGATTCCCACCATACTTCCCCACCATAATACACTCAGCCCTCCGGAACTGTATGCCCTAATATACTCTTTCTTCACAGCACCAGAAAGGTAACTAAGACAGAAGTTGGTACCTGAGCATTGCTATTTCTGTGACGAACTTGACCATGTTGGTCTTTTGAAGAATGCGGAAGATTTAGGAACTTTGGACTAAAAAGCTTTCAATGATGTAAAGTTTCAGAGCTTAAAATGCCATACTAGTAGGACCCTGAAAGACAGTCATGCTGAGAGCAATGTGGACTATGGAGGTCTGGCTCAAGAGGCCTCAGAGGGAAGCAAGGGCTTTACCAATAACTCAGCTAGAAGCCTATCCTGTGATAGTCTGGCAAAGAATCATGGCTCTCTTCTGCCCATGCCTTGAGAACTTGCCCAAGGTTAAAATAAAAAATAACAGACTGATTTCCTTAGTGAGGGAGATTTCAAGACAATGAAATATTGGATCTGTGACATGGTTGTTACTAATGCTGCTTGTGCAAGTCTGTAATTTAAAAAAGAGAGGAAGAAAAAATGTACAGTTTGTAGAGAAAAAGCTCACTAGGAAGCCTATGTTACAGCTGAAGTGCAGGCGGAAAGAGAAGCGGTAAGAGTTAAGTTTAGTGCCAAGATGGAAAGGCCTGTTCCATGATGGAATAAAGGGAAGGGTGCCCTCAGTGCAAGACTCCACCCAGATAATTTTCTAACTTGTGAAAGAGAGTTAGGTAAGGGGTTTTCCACTCTTAGCAAGAAACGGAGTGCAAAGGGTGCTGCTGATTGTTTCAAGGAGACCAGGCTCCTAGAAGCCAAGATTGGCAGTGCTATACACACTGTGCTGGTTTTAGAGGTATGAAGAATGCAAGAGTGTGAAGGGACCATGTATTCTTCCTCCAGAGTTTGAGAGAGCTGCAGCTGAGGCCAGGCAGCGTGTGTCAGGAAAGCACCTGTGTGAAGGCCCTGAGAAAGCAGAAAGCCCCGAGAAGCCATTGTGTGAAGCTGTGAAACTGAAGCCCCCAAGATATGGGAGATGCCAGAACAATGGGATATATGCTAAGAAGAGTGTATAGAAGGAGTGGAACCAGCCTGTGTGTTGTGTGTGTGTGTGTGTGTGTGTGTGTGTGTGTGTGTGTGTGTGTGTGTGTGTGTGTGTGTGAGAGAGAGAGAGGAGAGAGAGAGAGAGAAAGAGAGAGAGAGAGAGAGAGAGAGAGAGAGAGAGAGAGAGAGAGAGAGAGGAGTTGCAATCTGAGAGGCTGGAAGGGTGCAGTCATTAGACACGGACATTAGACATGGAGCTACAGGCTTTGGAGTTTGCTCTGCTTATTTTCAGTTTTGCTTTAGTCCAGCATTTCCTCACTGTGCTCCCATTTCTTTTGGAATGGTAATATATGTTTTATGCCATTGTATGTTGGAAGTATGTAATTTCATTTTTTTTTATTTTATTTTATGAGGGCTTATAATTAGAAGATTGCCTTGAGTCTCTGAAGAGATTTTGGACTTTGGGCTTTCAAACAGTGTTGAGACTATGAAAGACTGTGGGGACTTTCAAAGTTGGACTAAATGTATTTTGCATTATGATATGACTGTGAGATTATGGGAGCCAGGGCATGTGATGTGGTGGTTTGAATGAGAACTTCCCTGTCTTAGTTAGGTTTCTATTGCTGTGAAGAGACACTATCACGATGGCCACTCTTATAAAGAAAACATTTAATTGTGGCGGCTCTCTTACTGTCTCAGAGGTTCAGTCCATTGTCATCATGACAGGGAACATGGCATTGTGCAGGCAGACATACTGCTGGAGCTTGCAGGCAATAGGAAGTTGACTGTCACACTGAGAGAGGCTTGAGCAAAAGAGACTTCAAAGCCCACCCCCACAGTGACACACTTCCTCCAACAAGGCCACACCTCCCATTAGTGCTACTCCCTTTGGGGGCCATTTTCTTTCAAACCACCACATCCCCAGTAGGGTCAGATGTTTGAACACTTGGTCCTTAGCTAGTGGCCTTGTCCAGGGAGGCTGTGGAACCTTTAGGAAGTGAATTTTTGCTAGGGGAAGTAAATCACTGGGAACAGACTTTGAGTATTTAAAGCTTCATGCCCCTTCCAGTTTTCTCTATGCTTCTTGCTTCTGTTTGAAGATATGAGCTCTTAGCTTCCTGCTTCAGCCATCATGCCTGCCCTGTCATGATGGACCTGCATCCCTCTGGAACCATAAGTCAAAATAACTCTTTCTCCCTAAAGATGTTATTGTACATGGTATTTTTCTCACAGCACTAGAAAAGTAACCCAGAGGAAGGAACTAGAGTCACTATGTCCTCTTTAAGGATTAACTCCCAATGACCTAACTTCCTCCCACCAGGCCTCATGTCTGGAAATTTATACTGCCTCCCCTACCAAAGCAACATGAGTTTGTGACTAAAATCTTCATTGCATGAACCTTAGGGGGACATTTAAGACCCAAACTACAACAAGACCTATTGTCTCTCAAGAGTAAAGTCTGCTAGCTACAAAAAAAAAAGCAACAATAATAAAAACCTCTATAACTTGAAGCTGGATCCATGGGAGACACGGGGTGGAGCTGGGATTCACTGCCATCCCGTGTCTTTGTTCAGCTTTTGGTACCTCTCCACTCTCTTTGGGTAAGGACCAGACAGAAGATGATGTTGCCCAGCATCATAGAGTCACTGACCACAGGGGTTGTCATGTTGTTGCCATGCAGATAGGATTGATGCCTCAGGCATCAATGGCTCCAAGGCCACAGACAAGTGACCCATCCCAATAACCAAATGAAATCATTCATCAAACCTCCACTTACACAAACTCTAATGACCAAAGAAGCAGCAGTAACATCTCACATTTGTATAAAACCTTCAAATAGACAAAATATTGCAGAAATGAGTTCTTCCTTCCTTCCCATAGCCCCTAATGATATACAGTTATCCCTTAAGGCCAACAGGCACTGTTTCAAGACTTCCAAATTCTGTGAGTGCTCAAGTCCCTCTATGAAATGGCACCATCCTCTTCGCACAGAGCCTGCATGTATCCCCCATGCGCTCAAATGACTTAGAATATTGAATGCAATATAAGCCCATACAAATGATGTTATGCAGTATTGTTTAGGGAACAGTTACAAGACCCATGTGCATAGTCAGTATGGATGGATTTTTTTTTAATGGTATCTTTTTGGCATTGCTGGGGACTAAGCTTTGCATGCCCTGAGTGAGGCTTCTAGCATTGACAGTCTGACCATTCCTATATGTAGGATATTTTCAGTCCGCATTTGGTTGCCTCTGAGAGGCGGAATCTGCAGATACAGGTGGCCCCACTGTCTTGATATCCCCATTTATACATGCAGAACCTTGATCAAGACAATGACCTCTTTTATGATACTCATGGAAGGCAGAGAAATCAAGTCACATCTTCATTTGTTGAGATGGTGTGGTGGCTTGAAAGAGAACGGCCCCCCAAAGGGAGTGACACTAACGGGAGGTGTGGCCTTGTTGGAGGAACTGTGTCACTGTGGAGGTGGGCTTTGAGGTCACATATATGCACCCAGTGTCTCAGACCACTCCCTATTGCCTGTGAAAGATGAAGAACTCTAAGCTCCCTCTCCAAGCACCATGTCTGCCTGCAAGCTGCCATGCCCCACCTTGAGGATAATGGACTGAGCTTCTGAAAATGCAAGCCACCCCAATTAAATGTTTTTTCTTTATAAGAGTTGCCATGGTCATGGTGTCTCTTCACAGCAATAGAAACCCTGACTAAGACAGATGGGGTCTTGCTCTGTAGCCCAGGCTGGTCTTGAAGTCATGATCCTCCTGCCTTAGCCTGTAGAGTAATGGGATTATAGTCATGTGTCCCGCTTCAGAACTTAGTTTTGACCATTCTACTCTTTTCTCCCTCCTGATGTCTTGGGGAAGACTCAATCAGGACACCCAGTCTGTGTACAATGTGAGCGTCATTATGTGGACAAATGTGCCCCTACGGTTTCAGCTGATGACCAATCAATCATCCAGCTGGCTGTACTTGCTCTAGTTCTGAGAAAGAACCATTAGTTCTTCAAGGCTTCTAACAAGCCCAAACTCACCTGGAGGATATTCACACAATATCTATTTCCTGCATCTTCCTGTTGCCACCTTTCTTTCGGGGGAGACAGCGCATGATTCCCTAAGGGTTAGCAGCTTCCAAGTGGAGCCCTGAGAATTTGATCTGTGAATTTCACGATTAAAAGCTAACATTTTCACTCTGGCTCAACTCATCTAGAGGTCTTGTAGCTAAGAAGGGGTTTTTAAGTCCACGAACCAGGTATGAAGATTCTGCTGCAGGCATGAAGCATATGGTGCCAGTTTAAAAATGGATGTAGCTTGATATTTTAACAAAATCTGAGACAATTAGCACATTTTCAAGATGCTAAAAAAAAAAAGGTCTGCCAATGTTGAGTTTCTCCAGCTAGACCATGTGACATCCCAAGCAGCCTGGCCCAGGGGCTTGGAGGACATCTAGGCTGATGCTGGAGTCAAACCAGACACTGACGTCTCAAACTTCTCCGAGCTGCTTTGTGCAAAAAAAATTTTTTTCCCTCCAAAACCACACCTGTGTCACCCTTCTTCCTTTTACCTGGTTTTCTCAGAAACTAATTTTAAACTCCTTTTGTGCCTCTGTGAGTTTCCTAACATTTTATGTCATAATTCCAGAGAAAAGAAAACCAGACCAAAATACCCACCTAAGTCTAAGTTTTAAAAATATGGTTTTCCGGTTCTCGGATGGCTGAGAGGCCAGAGCACCACAGGACGGAGGCTGACGTGAATCCAAAGGCCTATCCCCTCCCAGGTGCCCACCTCACTGAGAAGCTGCTGGGCCTTGTTCAGCAGTCATATGACTACAACCAACTTCAGAAGGGAGCCAGTGAAGCCGCCAAAACCTCAACAGGGGCATCTCTGAGTTCATCGTGATGGCAACAGATGCTGAACCCTTGGAGATCATTCTGCACCTCCCATTGCTGTGAGAAGACAAGAATGTCCCCCATGTATTTGTGTACTCCAAGCAGGCCCTAGGACCAGTCTGTGGGGTCTCCAGGCCCGCTATCGCCTGTTCTGTTACCATCAAAGACGGCTCCCAGCTAAAGCAGCAGATCCAGTCCATCCAGCAGCCTATTCAAAGGCTCTTGGTGTAGGCCTGTGGTCTTTGCCCTTTCCTGTCCACCCCCCCCCACTTGTGTATCATGTAGTCTGTTAGCACTTAGTGTTTCCAGCCAGTTTCTATTATAAATATTGTAAAAACAAAATATGTTTTTCCACTTGTAATGTGAAGAAGGAGACATACAGTTCTTTGAATATGTGATATGCTATATACATAAAGCATTTTCCCATTGTAAGTTTATGAATTGATGCTTTGTACCCATTTAAACTGTTGTGCTACTGGGATCAACTTTGAGAGCAGTCCTCCTCCCCCAGGAAAAATCCTTTATGCCTGTTTGCAGTCCCCTGATTTAGTTCTTAACAGTGCTTTCAACTAATTTAAAAAAAAAAAAAAGAGGGATTGATATAACCTTGGCAATTCTAACAGTGGACCTGGTAATCTTAGCCACTCATCCATCACCCATCCTATGCCTGGGATACATGGGAGTGAGCTGCTAAAAGACCATCTTCACTGAGGTCATAGCAGGCCTGTGTCCTGTGCTGGTATTCACGATCCAGAGCTAGTAAGTCTTGTGGGGCAGGGAGCATGGCAATGTTACATTATTTTCTCACTTGAAGTCACCAAAATACCAGCTGCCAATGAATCTATGAAATAGAGGAGGTGGAGGAACAAGGTAAGTACCAGGTTCCTGGCTCTGTTTCTCAACCTGTAACCTAGAACGAAGTCCTGACTCTTCGGCCTCAGTTTCTCCTTTTGTAAAATGGGATTGGAGTACCTACCTACTATATCTTTTGTGAAAACCAAATGTTTGGAAAAGCCCCCTACAAGGCATGAGGCACTAAGAAAAGGCAGGAAGGGGTCTTCATCAGGACAGAAGTAAGGTCAGTCCCTTAGTACATGATGTGCCAGATCTGGTGAGTGCGCTGGGGGGGTTGGTCTGAACTAGCTGTTGGCATGTGGTTCCTTGGGCATGGTGTCCTATACTCTTCTGAGGCATTGTGATTCTTATTATAGTCTGATTTAGAGTAAGGTGTCTGATGTCTCATAAGAGCTCATTATCTCATTGATCTAATCACCTGTGGCACCTAAGTCTCAGAAGGACGCTCAACCTTGCACACTGCATCAGAACCTCCTCACTTGGGCCATCCCTAAGTGTCTCCAGGGTGGACTTCTGCAGCAGACCCTCCTGTATCCAGAATTTCACTACTTTTTTTTTTTTTTTTTTTTTGGTTTTTTGAGACAGGGTTTCTCTGTGTAGCTTTGCGCCTTTCCTGGAGCTCACTTGGTAGCCCAGGCTGGCCTCGAACTCACAGAGATCCGCCTGGCTCTGCCTCCCAAGTGCTGGGATTAAAGGCGTGCGCCACCAACGCCCGGCCAGAATTTCACTACTTTTAGAAAGGAAGAAAGAAACTTGGATTTAGGGTCTAAGTTTCTAAGATTCTGGGTAAGATGCCATTTTATTAATGTGTTTAACCAGTATTTCCTGAGAAATGGCTGTGGACAGGCCCAGGGACAGAATGATGAACTCTGTCTTTTAGGAATTTATAATCTTGGTGGCTTTTCTCTGGATGTAGCCTGGAAATGAGCTGCATAAAGGTCTGCCCCAGCCATCCAGACACATCCCAGCTAGGGGAAAACATCACCCCAGATTCTGTTTCCTGATCTGCTGAGGTATGAGGAATTCTAAAACACAATCCCCCTACCCGACACTCAGCCACCTTCTTGGGCCTTCTTTGCCCAGACGAACTAAAATCCCCTAAAGCCAAAACCATGAGCCACAGTAAATCTTCCCTCCATGAAGTCACCTCTGTCACCGTGAAGAAGAGCAACCAACATAGCAGTTCAGTAAACATCTCCTGAGAGCCTGTGTGTTACATGATCCCCAGGGTGGTGCTATTGGGAGTTGGTAGAGCCCTTAGAGGTGGGAAATAGTGGAGGGGGGTCTTAAGTTATTTGGTGCATGCTTTGGAAGGCAATTGTTGGGCCATCTCTTGTCTCTGTCTTTTCCTTCTTTTGCTTACCATGCAGAAGTGGTTTTGTTCCTATACCCACTCCTACCCCAGCATGTCGCCTCACCACAGGCATAAAAGCAGCCGAATCAGTCACCCATGCGCTGATACCGCCAAGACGGGGGTCAGCATCAACCTCTTCTCTTAACGACAATTGTAGCAAATATCTGTTGTCATAGAGAAGGCTGGCTGACATCATTTCCAAGCCTCCTGATGACAGACAACCCCTGGCCTGCATTATTACCACATTCCTTCCATCTGGGGAACCTGCAGCCTATGCCGCTGAGCAGCAGACACTCCAGTTCTCAGACAGAGCAAGCACAGTGATGGGGGTGGAAGAAAAAGGGGGGAGGGGAAGCTCCTGGAAGAGTTAGTTTCTAGGGGAAGAACAGATTCTTTTCATGAAGAAAGGGTGAACATTGGATGCACGGGGATGTCAATAGAGCAGTGGTTCTCAAACCTGTGAGTCACAACCCCTGTTTGGAGCCAAATGACCTTTTCACAGGGGTCGCCTAAGACTACCAGAAAACACAGATATTTACATTATGTTTCATAACAATAGCAAAATCACAGTTATGAGGTACCAACAAAAATAATCTTTTTTTTTCTTCAGGTTTTTCAAGACAGGGTTTCTCTGTATAGCTTTGGAGCCTGTCCTGGAGCTTGCTCCCTAGACGAGGCTGGCCTCGAACTCACAGAGATCCACCTGCCTCTGTCTCCTGAGTGCTGGGACTAAAGGCGTGCGCCACCACCACCAGGCAACAAAAATAATCTTATGGTTGGGAGTCACCACAACATGAGGAACTGTATTAAAGGGTTGCTGCATTAGGAAGGTTGAAAACCACTGCCCTAGAGCCTTGTGGCCACATCACACATGCCCTCTCTCAGATGATGTAACTGGTGGGTGATGTAGCAAAGGCGAGGGCAGGCACGGAGGCCTCATTGTGTCTGAATGAAGAGCAAGGCTGTGTTTCACAATATGAGCATGCCCCTTTGGTCTGTAAACACCATGCACTTCATTTACACCAGATTTACAGAGTAGTTTTGTCTCGTATCTTTTGTTTTGCGTCTTTACAGTCCCAGTCTTCACTTTCACTCACCAGTCATTCATTTCTCTCCATCATTCATTCAGAGCAATACCCAGCCCTGCAAGCTCCACTTCGCTGAAAGTGCCCTGTGCTGGCTACCATTTTTAATCTTCTGTGCCTTGTTTTTATTCCACGTGTTCTACACTTTAAATCCACCAATCTTCACAATTACCTGCAATATTCAGGCCCGTGCTTTGGAGCAGTGAGATGCTCCAATGGGCAGCGTGCAGCAACACCTCGGCTTGTGTGAACACACTCTATAATGCTGACATGCACCAATATCACTCAATGATGCATTTCTCAGGGTAAGTACTCAGTGTCAATGACGCCTGACTGCACTCTGGTATGAGAAGCCTAGGAGGAGGGAAGGGTGGGTGGTTCAAGGTGGTAAATCTAAAGGAAGCTGGCAATGATGGTACTAATGCTCCAAACAGCCACATCTGGGCCAATACCCACATACTTTTCCATCTTATTTAACTTTTCTCACACATCCAGAGGGAGTGGGTCATTTCTACCTAGAGAAAGAATGGGTAACTTTCCTGTCCACAGTTGAGAGGTAGTTTGGGAAGGGTTTCTGAGAAACCAGGACTAGCTCTAATACTGTCAATTCTTTTTTCCTTGGGACAGGGGACCTCTAGAGGATAAAGAGCCCTTAGCCTTTCCAAAACGAGGTCATGCTATAGCACAGCTACTGCAGAACCTACCAAAGTCTCTGAAGGGACAGCCTGGTAGAGTATCCACTGTGGAGAGTGGCCACCAACCCTCTCCTGGGCACATGGGGCTGAGAGATGTTCTAGAGAATTGTCTACTAACATTGAGTCGAAGATGTTTTCAGAAGACACTGTGTGGGGAGAGAGATTCTCACTGCAAAGATACCCAACCAGACCCATGGCAATTACTGCTTTTAAATTGACTGACATCACTACAGGACTCTCTTCTAAGTATCTGTGACGGTTTGTTCATAATTGTTTAATTTGTCACTAAGTATCTGTGACAGTTTTTTCATAATTGTTTAATTTGTCAAAAACATCATTTCATTGCTACAGTAAAAGAATGACTTGGAAAGTCCTCTCCAGGAATCTACTATAGGGAGACAAGTGTTGATACACACAGAAATTAGCCCCAGGGATATTTGTACTTCCACAGAGGGAAGTCGTGAACCCCCCAGTGACAGCAAGGCACTCAGGGACAGGGTGGCTTGAATACTGACCCGGGCATTGGTGAGACTTTCTTTGGTCTTTTTGTCTCATCTAGAACTGGGCATCCTGAGATTCCCAGGACTATGTCAGTGTTGGGTGGAGTACTGCAGAGCCTGGATACGGTGAACTTCAGCCATAGCTGACTTCATAGGCTCTTGCCGGACCACAGCAAGTTGAGACTAAGAAAGAACTGTCAGCAGACATGAGCAAGCACCCCACCACCAGTTCACGCCCCTTCTGGGCACTCACCACATATTGTTGCATCTCAGGTGCATCTAACGGTTTCTGGAACTTAGTAACAATTCAGTAAATATTTACCCAGTGAATGAATTATTTTACTTCTCTCCCAACAAAATCTATTTTACTAAGAAAAAAGCAGCTAATTAAAAAAATTAAAAAGTAACACTTTGTATGTTTGCATTTTGCATTTCTTGAATGTGACGGATAAGAAGTGGGAAACAGTGATAGCTAGATAAAGGGAGGGAGACAGTGTGACCCTCTGTGTTAGTCTGTTCTGGATAACAGCCAAACTCATTGTAAAATCAGGGCCTGGAATCTAATACCACTTCTTATCAAGAAAGCCAACTTACTAATTTAAACCTAGGGCTAGAGTATTCCAATACCAGCTGCTCCAGTTCCTAATAATTCCCAACATGTTTTAATTGTCCAGGCCCCTAATGACATCAAACACGTGCCTTCTCAGCATGAGGAACACATTTAGTTCAAAAAGAGTCTTGAGATGGAAACATCTGAAGTCCACAGCCAAGCCACAGGGAACACCCGCCTCCAGGTTAGCCCACTCCCACATGGGCTCCTCTGAATCCAGCCAGAAGAGGGTCATTTGCCATCGTGGGCACTCAGAAAAGTCACCCGAGATGATGTTTGACAATGAAGCCAAATATGCACCTGTTCTGTGTTAACCTCTTCCAAGCAGCATGATCTGAAGGGATTGTAGCAATGATGACCCGGCATTTGCTTAGATTCAAAGACCTTTCCAGAGACAGAGAGAGTTCCAGGCTGTGCCTGCATTTCTCACATAATCTCCCAGGCCATCATTTCTATTCTAGTGTTCCAGAATGTTGCTCAGTCTCAGTTCTATAAGCCTCCCTCAGCACCCCCCTACTTTTTTCCTTTTTATTTATTTTTTAACTTTTTATTGATTCTTTGGGGATTTCACATCATGCATCCTGATCCCATTCATCTCCCTGTCCTTTCGTATCTGCTCTCTGCCCTTGCAACTCCCCCCCCCCATAAAATAAAAGAAAATTTAAAAGAAAAAAAACCTCATCGTGGAAGCTGCAGTGTGACACAGTGAGTCACACAGTGAACCCTTCAGTCCATACATCTTTATTTCGAATGTTCATTGCAATGAGTCACTGGTCTGGTTCGAGGCCTCTGGCTTCTGCTACACTAGTGATACTGGGTCCTCAATGGGACTCCTCTTGGATATCCTGTTATTGCCCTATGCCATGGAGATCCTGCAGATTTGATTCTGCAGGACTGGCCCCATCACGTGCTCCAGCAGTTCATAGATGAGGTGGATGTTGGTGTCGGTCCACACATAGCCCTGGTTCTGGGTCTGAGTGGTAGCCAGGGTGGTCAGCCTGCCAGCTCTCCCTCATGATCACCACCAGGATGAGCTCTCTAGCACTGCCCTGGCTAGCTCACCCAGTACAGCAGGCAGCAAGGAGCAGGGCCAGCTCTCTTGCTGTCATGCCCTGGGGTTGGTTCAGTTCTCCTGTGTTGCCCAAGGAGAGGTGCAGGGCCCACTCTCAAGTGCTGCCGCTTGTGAGGGGCAGGGTAAGCTCTTCTACCTGCTGCAGGTGGCAAGGGGGGACGGGGGAGGGAGGGCATCTTTCCCTGGCTTATGCCACCACATGGCAGACCGGGGCGGGGTGGGGGTTGGGAGAGCAGGGCTAGCTCTCCCATTCTAAGGCCCTCAAGGCCGGCTCACCTGTGCCCCTGCCCCCCTTTTTTAAGCTTCAAAGTCTGTGGTCATCAGTTCATGGGTAGAACAGAGCCTTCACCCCAGTGGACACCCCACTTTTGCTGCAACCAGTGTTACCAAAACAGTCACCCTCATTCCTCCTCATTCCATAGTCACACCCCCAATCAATCATCTCTTCTCAGTTATAAGAAGATAAAAATGCAATCTGCTTCTCTCCATATAAATTGCCCGTGCTCATGTTTGGGGTGTGCTCACCTCGCAATTGGATTATGTCCACCCACACCCAGCCCCAGGTGACCCTGGAAGCCAGTGGTTCTCAACATGTGGGTTGCGACCCCCTTCAGGGGATACATATCAGATATCTGGCATAGTAGATATTTACATGATGATTCCTAACAGTAGCAAAATTACAGTTATGAAGTAGCAGTGAAATAATTTTATGGTTAGAAGTCACTATAACGTGAGGAACTGTATTAAAGTGTCGAAGCATTAGGGAGGTTGAGGACCACTGTCATTCACTCTGTATCAAAGGCAGTATTGATCATTCTGTGAAGGAAAAGAGACCAGGTCATTTGCACATAAGTGGCTCCCTCATAACCACAGGATCAAGTTCAGACGGAACTCGATCAGGAAAATCAGTTTATTCAACCCTAACCAACACTTGAAAACCAGAATAAAAGCCGGGCAAGGTGGTGTATGCTGTAACCCCAGCACTCCTAAGGCAGAGATGGAGGATGGTAGTTCAAGGCCAGCCTACACTGTATGGTGAGACACTGTCAGAAACAAGCTGTGTTGGGGATGTAGCTTAGCGGGAGAACACTTGCCTGGCATGGTCAAGGCACTGGGTCCATCTCTAAAAAACAACTAAGCAGTAAAAACAGACAACAGTTCCCTCCAAAATAAAATAGGATAGGAATAACATCTTCTGTGCGTTGCAGGGCCAGTGTTTATAACTATGGTTTCATACCTCCGTGTGGCCCATGTTTAATGTAAGATGAATTTCTTACTACAGATTGCAGTGAAGGCACTATCTGCCCAGTCCCCAGGCTCATGTCTCCCCATCTGCAGAATTTTCCCGCTACATGGGCTATCTCAAATACAGCTCTTGGTCCCCTATTTCCTTGACATACATTGCTCTCTTTCCTTGAAGCCCTTTGCTGGCCGTGTGTAACCAAGCCTGAGCCTTTCTTCGCTCACGTGGAGGGATAGTTCATCTGCTACCAGTCACATGCTTACTCTCCTGCAGTTTACTGATCTTGGTCTGCCTTCCCACTGCTGGTTTCACAGCATGGGAATTAGGCCTGCGCCTTCTTACCTCTGGAGTCTTGGCACAGATCAGAGGGTTCCATGTGACTCTGTGTTGAGCAAACAGAGGAGCCCACTGGCAGGGAGTCTTTTGGGTTCCTGATAGGCCAAACCCTGGGGACGCAGAGACACAAATAGGGCAGCCTTCCTGACCTGACTTCAGAGAGGACAGACTCCTGACCTCTGCAGTCTGTAAGGAAAGCATCATAGAGTTGGCACATCCTAGTGGACTCGGGGAGCCTCTTTCGTATCCTAAATAAGAACCAGACAAAATTTCCAACACTCACACTTTCACCTCCATTTCCTTGCTAGATAGTCCTTCCCTGGTTTAATCAGAACTTCATTGTTTTAGCTTGAAAAGGGGTCCACGAGTGGGACCAAGGCAGACATGGGGGGCCTTGATAAGGTCCTAACCCAGGAGAGAAACATATGGTAAACATCAGTTATTTATGTCTCATGATGAATCCTTTTTATATAAAATGATGCTGGCCAGAAGAAGAAGGGAACCAGGCATTCACATCTCTACAGTGGGAGTTAGGGGACAGATGGAAGAAAAGGGAAATGGAAGACAATTGTCACTTCCTCTTCAGGGTTCTGGGGTCAGCCTCTGTGAATTTCTTTGTCAGGGTACCTGGCCTTGTTGGAAGGATGAAAACAATGGAAATATGAGCTTAATTCTTAGGTAGGTTCTCAATACAGGGTGTCTATGGCTATGAGGGCAGCTGGGGACATCTCCATAATGGCTAGAGGTCAAGGAACACTGCTCTGTATGGTAGGTAAGGTATTCTTCACCTGGACATGGGTGGAAGCAAGGTCAAGCAGCTGTCACAAACCACAGGCCATAGACTCGGTCATAGTCCTGGTTATATGAGTGCAAAGTCAGACTGCCTGTGATCAAGGGGGTGACGGGCTCATACAAGCCGTGAAGTCCTGCAAAGTACTTTTTACATTTGTTTCATTGTATTGTCCCTTTCTGTATGATGTGAGCTTTTGAGTCCAATGAGCACCTCCGCTGAGGCAGAGGCTGTCTTCAGGCTCTGTCACTGTGAGGAAATAATTACAGGAGTGGACACGGCACACCTTATTATTTCCCGCTGGCCCTAGAGTCATCTACTTATCTGATGTGAGTGAACCCAGAGCCCCGGGGGCTGGAATGGTCTCTGTTTCCTGATGTGCTGGGAGATGGCAGGAAATGAGGGGCAGGCCAGGCCAGCAGGATCAGGGAAACCCAATACCCAGCATCTTTGTTCATGATAACTTGGACTCATACTTTCGAGGACGCTAATGGAAACCATGCGAGGGAGTTTTTTCATTTCTCTAAACATTTAATGTAAAACATGTACAAAACATTCACTGGGGCTTTGAAGAAAAGGTGGTTTGTGTTTTCAAAGATGGTCTAGGGGTCCAATTGGTGTTTTTTTTTTTTCATAAGAAATTTGGCTCTTCCCACCTTTGGGTGAGGGGTAGGCAAAGATGGGCTATGCTACACCTTGATGGAGCTGCATGGCTGGGGTGAGTTATATGGAAGGAGTTAGATGTCTGGGGTGGCTTATATGGATGAAGTTGAGTGACTGGAGTGGGTTATATGGAAGAAATTGAATGGCTATATATATCTCAACTTCTCAAGCCCAATATCAACCCTTCTCTGGTTGGTTCCCAGCCTGCTAGCCTGTTCTTCAGACTAAAGACTTGTGAACCCAATTCTTTCATGGGCCAATCACTTAAAATAAATCTATATCTTTATATCTACATACCTTCAGAGATCTAGAAATCTATATACTATCTCTCTGTGAAGAGCTGTGTATTTATATGTGTTTCTTCTCACCCTTAGTGACTGTGGACTGTTCAGCCCGGTGTCATTAAGTTTCTCCAGAAAAACAGAACCAGTAGCGTGTGTCCTGTCAAGAGGTGAACAACTCACTGTCACCAGGAAGGAAGGAAGAGGGAAGGGACCGGTCTGATTATCCTAGGGTATGTGTCGGTGAGATGAGTGTGAGTTTGAAGTGTTCATGTGTTCCTACCAAGCCAATGACAGCATGTCATGCAGGCTCCCGCCACACCCTCCAGTCACTTGTGCATGAACCCTCACTCAAAGGCTGTCTGCAGGCACTGGGCAGCATGCAAAATCAGGCCAGCATTCTTTGAGCGAGCAAAAGCAAACTTATAAAGAAGCATCCGAGAAGGCAAGTGGAGGAGGACCTTTGGAGCACTTACTGTGGGAGGACAACCAGGAAATACAGCCCAGGTGTGAACTCAAGGTATGAACAGCCTCCTGGGAAGGCTGCCCCTGAATGGGCAAACAGAACTCCAGCTCGCTGGTTCTCTCTCTTTTAAACCCACCAAGTCCAATTTGTGCAGCCCATATACTATAGGATGTGTGGCCTTTCCTGGAGGGTGTCAACAGCTGGGTGGGTTGGGAAATGGGGGTAGATCTGGCAGAAGGATGAACATGATCAAAACACACTGCACAGACATTTCAAAGAGTTAATGAAACTGAGATTTTGGTGTGGCAGGTAGCAGGCATGAGTCATGAAGGAAGATACAAAGTGAATTGTTTTTACAGTTCTAATTCTGTCATAGGTTTCTTTTCATTTGGCTTTGGTGATGGATAAGAGCATAATATACTAAATACACAGAGTGTCAAATTTATTTCAAAGCTCTGCTGCTTCTGCACCTATTCCAATTGTACAGAAGTTCACGACTTTGTATAGACCATGGGCCCTGTTAATTTTGGTGTATTTTTTTTTACTTATTTGCAAATTTTTAAATTATAAAGTTAAAAAAATTTCAAAGAACTAATAAAAAATGAGAACAGAAGTTTTCAAAAACCAAAACCTTCTGATTTGATGGAGGAGACACAGTATCCCATGAAGCCCCAAGAGACTTGGGCACTTAGGAATGGCCCCTGAGGACAGCCTCTGCACTCTGGAACAGCAATGCTCTTGTAGGCTGCCCTATGGAGATGGTAGGACAGTAGCAGGCTTGCCCTCTAGGGCCATCCCCAGGTGGTTCCTGGGTGTCATCTTGGTGAGGGCACTCTTAGGATCCTGTTTCCTCTGCCTTGGTCTAGTGTATTCCTGCAGACCTGAGGGTTACGTCTTCTCTGGGTTCATTTTGGTATGGATCTTGGCTGGCGGGGGCAAGACAAAGACAGTGACTTGCAGAGTCAGAGCCCAGAGTCCTGAGGCAGAAGTGGGGATTGTCTTCTACTCCTTCCCTCTTCCTTCTGCCCCAAACTCCTACTCTCAGAGACTTGGGGTCTGTACAATGTCTAGTCTAGGACAGAAGGAACATCTCCACCCTGCCTAGAAATGCCCAGAGCAGGGAAGAGGTAAGTGGACAAGAACCCAAGACCCAGGTTCATGTGGAGGAGAACCAAGCTGGCTTCCTACCTTGGATACCACATAGTCCTTACAGAGTCTAATCTATGACATCTGCAGAAGACACCAGAGCCTTATGGAGCTGGCTTTATGGCTGTGGGTGCTCTGAGCTACAAAGAAGTGTTTCCTTCACCAAGGACTTTCAGAAGGCAGATGAACATGCTAATTCCCTGAGTGAAAACGGCCTCTTAGTCACTAGCGGCTGTTTCTCAAGGCCAGGCTTGCTCCTAGGCTTGCTACCTGTGTATATGCTTCAGAGCCGTTCCCTAAGATCAAGTGCCTGATGGGAACACCCTGTAACTTATACCAATGTGGTACCTCTTCATTCATCAAAATATTGGAAGAGATCCAGCCGGAAATAAGTGGAGGGTCTTAACACCTGCAAGGAGAGTGAAGGACAGTCACCTGAGAAGGAGCAGAACTGTGAAGAACAGAGGGGCCACACTGGCCAAACACTGATAACGTACTGTCTTGCTGATGATAACTTACTTGAGAGAAAGGATTTCATGTCTCTACTTTTATGTTCCTGCTACCAAGGTACACAGACAGGTTTATATGTGAGTGAACACAGGCAGATTTCATTAGATTCAAATGTACTGCAGAGAGCTCTTCAATTTCTATATCAATAGCAGCCTTCTATGGACAGAAGAATAGAAGAAATACCAAAGGAGATAATAA
>CABHPR010135639.1:16050-29274 GCA_902168415.1 Peromyscus melanophrys | reverse complement strand
GTTTGGGCTATACCTAAAATCGTTGTTTGTTTTTAAGTACTTGAAAGAAATTCTGTGGCGCTGGAGAAATGGCTCCGTGACTAAGAACATGGACTGCTCTTGCAGAGGACCCAAGTTCAGCCCCCAACACCCCATCAAATGGTTCACGATAGCATGCAATTCCAACTCCAGCGGGATCCAGTGCCTCTGACCTCCGTGTTCACCTGCACTCCTGTGCACATGCCCACATACAGACACACATGCATGATTAAAAATAATGAAAAATATTTTCAAAAGGAATTTCTGCCTACCAGCTTTATTACTTATAAGTGGCAAAAGCTAAAAAAGTGAAATCTTTCTATAAGATGTAATTATAAAACAAATACTTCACACAAAGAATATGAAAATAGTTAGAGCAGTATGTTAAGCATAAAAAGCAAATCATGGGACTGGGACATGGCTCAGTGGTAAGAGCATTTGCTGCTCAAATATGAGGACATGAGTTCAAATCCCCCCACTTCCACACACACACACACAAAAAACCCAGGTACAGCCACCTGCACACTTGTAACTCTGGAGCTGGCTGCCAGCCCAGCCCCAGGTTCAGTGAGAGACCCTGTCTCCAGGGAATATGGTAGAGTCATAGATCAGGACTCCAGATATCCTCCTCTGGCCTCCATGTGTGCACAAGCATGTACACCTGCACATACATGTGCAATGCACCATATATATGTACGTTCACACACACATGCATGCACAACACGCTCACACAGACGTGCACAAGCAAATCCTTAGCAGTTTTTTGCTTAGAAGAATGACTTCCCAGGGTGTGAAAATGACTCCATTGTCAGTGATGGGAAGCTTGTGTACGACTCACATTTGATGCTTCTGGGAGCAGTACTGAAAGTTTAACAGTAAAACACACAGAGCATGGGAAACAGTGATTCAAATTTTCCTCAGTGCCTCATTTACTTGAAATCTCTATGTATTAACTGCTTCTCCTTCGGGGGCTTCTCTGCGGGATTCTGGAGATAACAGCCTTTCGAATGAGCCAGCTCAGTGGGAAGCGGGCAGGAAGCACCTCCGTTTTCCTCATACTTTGATCTCTGGGTATCTTCTGTCAGATCTTCTTTCTCTACCCCAGGAAGAGGGCTTAAGCATATCCCAAAGATTTTTCAATCCCTTTCAGATTTTAAAAGGCTTTTCTTTGTGGGCACAGTATTAATGAGTACAGTGTGATAAAAATGAAAACTTCAATCTCTCCTGCTTCTCTCCATCACCATCTACAGCCAGCAATGGGGAAGGGGGAGGGGTCAGCTCTACCCATTGTATCTTCACAAATCTCAGTTCCGAGGCTGCATTTTCCTCTCCCACAGACTATGCGCCCTTTGTTCCTTGGGGTCAGATGAGGTAGCAGAGACAGGTCAGGGATGTGTCAGTCAGCATTCCGAATCACTGCAACAGAATACCCAAAATACACAGCTTAAAGGAGAAAGGACTTCTCCTGGCTCACGATCTCAGAGCTTTCCATCCACATATCCGGTCCCTTGTCTCTGGGCCTGTGGCAGCACCATTTGCCTTGGTGGAAATTCATGGCAGAGGTGGTCTAAGAAACCAAGTGTAAGACAGAAAAAGGATTTATGGTACCAGTTCCCCTTCATGGCCTTCAGTGGTCTGTTTTTCCAACTGGGACCCACTCTCAAAGGTTCCAGGACTTCCCAGTCACACCGTAGGCTGACAACCATGTCTTTAGGACATGAGCATTTGTGGAATACTTAAAATCCAAGCCACAATGGAGGCAAATAGGTCTGATTCCATGAATGCTGTCCCTGCATGGCAGTGCATTAAAGCTGCTCTCATTTGGAGCCAGAGGCCCCTTCGATACTCTGCCCCCAGATACATTCATCACATAATGCTTTGATGTGGGCAATTTGCTTCCCAGAATAGCTGGTTATTCCGCAGCCTCCCAACTCCTGGATACACCTACAGGCTCTCTGAATAAGGATAGCTACAGTGACTCCTCTGGCCCAAAGGGTCTGCCTCACCTTAAATACACCCAGCATCGCCTCCACCACAGTCCCTCACTCTGCCCTGCTTAAGCAACCCCACAAGACTTCACACCCTAGAAGCCTGTAGGCATGAGTCCCCAGATCCAACCTCAGGCAGTCACAAGGCAGAATCTTCTGCAAACGCTTACCTGACTCCACTCTAGTGCTGTTTGTCCCTAGGGGTTTAGACTTGAGGTAAGAGAGGGCTGCATCCCCATTGCTGGGAGGCCACAGTATAGGCCTCATAGCATGGTCTTCCGAGAAGTACCCATGCTCTTTAAAACTCTAAGAGGTAGCATGGCGAGTTTACAATCATCTCTTCGCAAATCCTAAGAGATGGTCTAGCATCTCTCTTTACAATAGAGGGGTTCTTTCCATCCATTTCTCAAATTTGGGGCCTCAATTGAGATCAAGAAAAATCTTGTTCCCCTCTACCATATCTTACTTATTAATAAATACGTTTCATTTATTGCTTCTGCTGAACTCCAGTGCATAATCCTGAAAAATAAAATGGCAAACCCATTTTGAGTACTTTTGACTTTTTGCTCAAACATGCCGAGATCATCGAGACTTTTAAAAATCGACTAGAAGAATGCTCACACCGGTCTGCACCCCACAGCAGCTCCTAACTAGATTGGTAGCACCAGCCTTCTTTGCTGCACCGGAAGGGCAGGCATGCCAGAAGGGTGTGCTCTGTTCTGGGGTTAACAAAAAGGGAGGCAGGCATTGGCATATTGGAGGGAAGGAGATGTGAGGGGGCGTGACAGAGTCTGGATGGTGTTCTCCTGACCAGCTGAAGACTTGAGTTTGAGTCCTATAGGAAAAGTAGCTGCAGGCAGAAACCTATGGATTGGGTTTCATAGAACACCAAGACTGCGAGACATAAGGATGCCATCAGTGTGGCTTCTGTGCCACAGTAGAAAGGAGAGTGCATCGTCCCAGCTAAGCACAGGATGTCAGGTGCCTTCAGGATGCTAAGAATCAGAAAAGAGGAGTGTAACTCGGGGTTAAAATTTTGAGGGTGTAGAAGGCAGCGCCTGTGACGTGGAGATCAGTACAATCTCAATGGCCCTCCACGACCTCGCTCAGGGGATATCAATCAGGCAGCTCCTGGCATACTTCCTGGGGGAGGATGGTGTTGATCCAGGTATCGTCTATGCCCTTCAGTGGGCTCTGAGTCTAGGTTCCCTTGATGGCACTCAATTTTCCTTCACATGTAATCTTCAGGTTCAACCGAGTCAAACAACTCTATATAAAATAGGAGGTGGGGAGGGGATAGCTTGAATAGCAATTCCCATCAGAAAGAAACAAACAATAGGCACTGGACCATTGCACACATCCTCTCCTACTGGGCAGAAACATTTAGAACTTTGCATTGACAAGTTCTTAATCTACCTTCCAGCTGCCCCAGCTTCTGATTGCTGGTCTGCTTTCTGGAGATCTCTTGAAAATTCTCAGAGCCACAGTTGAGCTGGGGACTGTTGTTTTGGTGGCCATGTGGCCACTTTCACCTTCTATTGGTGTGAGTTCTGGGGCTTTGGTGAAGGTGACTGTTGTTGATTGTTTTTTACTCCTTACTTTTTTGGCTCTTTTGGGCGCCCACCACCCAGCTCCCAAGTAATTACACACAGAGACTTCTTATTACTTATAAATGCCCGGCCTTAGCTTGGCTTGTTTCTAGCCAGTTTTTCTTAACTAATTATCCCATCTATCTTTTGCCTCTGTGTATTGGTGAAATTATTAAGGCCACTCCACGTAGTTAAAAGGAAGGTTTATTTAGTGATGTAACTTACAAATGAAGGGATAAGTAGGTTGCAGGGTCTGGGGAAGACATAGCACAGTCCGGTGGTGTTCTCTGGAGAACTCTGTTCGGTCTACCTCCAGCGTCCAGGGTCCAGGAACCAAGAGAGGCAGCCCATCTGGATCTCGGGTCTTCAGGGTCCTCTCTTGGCCCCGCCTTGTAGGCGTGACAGTTACCGAAGCCTCAATGGGGGTTGGAACTTCCAGATCAAAGCTGGAATGGCTACCCACTACATCTGTGCTTTTACTTTTCTCTATTTTGGTATATCTTTTCTTTCCTTCTTATTCTGTGTCTGGCTGTGTGGTTGTGTGGCTGGCCCCTTCTTTTCTTGCTCCTTGATCTTCTTTCTCTCTTTTCCTCCTATTTACTCTCTCTACCTGACAGCCCTGCCTATCCTTTCTCCTGCCTTGCTATTGGCCATCCAGCTCTTTATTAGACCAATCAGGTGTTTTAAACACACAAAGTAACACAGCTTCACAGAATTAACAAATGCAACATAAAAAAATGCGACACATCTTTGCATCATTACGCAAATCTTCCACAGCATAAATGAATGTAACACTTCTTAGAACAATATTCTACAACAGGTAAGCATTCAAGACTGTTGAAACCCAAGCTTAGGAGCTCTGTGATAGTGTAAGTCCTTAATGACTTAGCAGGCTTCGACTCCTGCAGTGGTGAATTAATGTCTTAAATCCATTGGCATCATCAATTTCATGAAGGAAATCAGCTCTTTGTAATCCTTATTCTGTAACAGACCTGGTACATCCCATACTTGGTTTCTATTTCAAGGGACTCAAAACAACAGACTGAGGCAGGACGATTGTGAAGAGAATTTGTTTTCTCACTACTATAGAACCTGACTCTATAAACTATGCTTTGTAGCGAGACAAGGACCTCAGCAAAAGTATGTTTTTCCCCCTCAATCAAGGGCTACTTATTGAGGCATTATTGTTAATTGGATGTCTACTTAGGAGTGATCATAGCAGTTTTTCATTACAGTTTGTGTTCAGGAGGTAAGTACGTGCCATGTTCTGGTCCAACAGCATAAGCGTATTAACAGAGCCCAACACAGAAAACAAGTTCCTTGATCAAAGTTTTAAAAAATGCTATCAAACATATTAAACTATAAGGTTTCTTTCTTTCTTTTGTGTCTTTTTCAGCTTCAGCTGTGTTTTAATTATCATTCTAGGGAAAGAAAAATTTAAATAATTAGCATGAATCTTACAAATTTTTTCAAGTGGGGGAGGGCTTTGCTTTGGCCCAAGTTGGTCTTGAACTCTTGAGCTCCAGTGATCCACCTGCACTCAGCCTCTCAAGTGCTAGGGCTAATGGCACGCCCCAGAGTGCCTGGCATCTACCATTCATTTTTAGGTTTTGCATTGCTGACTATAAATACAGACAGATGTGACCTTACCTGGCATTTACGCTTACTGAACTTTGTAACTTGTATGTTGTAGTTGAATTTGTATGTTGAAATATGACACACAATGAACTCAATGGTTTTCGTTTTACTCCTGATCATAGCTTATCAATGCACCCTGTCTTTACCTCAGTGATGAGGAAAATGGGCTTAAAGCCAAATGAGTGGGGTCCTATTGTTCCGTCCTGGTTTCCATCATGTTTTTCAACGCAAATGGCTGAAACCGGGAAGTAACAACCATAAAGAAGGATAGGGTAAGCTTTCTAGGTTATTTATATTTCTCTCTTCTTTGGCAGGAGTGAAAAGTTTGCAAGTAAATAGGATTCTTAGGAATTGTAATTTGGGAGGCACAGGTTCAGACACACTGAATCAGGATTCCAAATCCTTACATTTCTGTGACTCTCCTCCTCTTCTTTCTGCCGTCAGAACAGAGTTGGGTGTGGCCATCTTACTCATTTGTAGGTGGAATATGACTAACTTGTTCTGGCTTCGATTGCCCCTGAACTCTGTGCTTGGGAGACATAGTGGACACTGTGTGTGAACAAGGCAAGAAGGAAGAGAGGACTCAAATGTTGTGTGCATCTGTGCTCACATGCATGCTTTATTGTCCCATCAAGTTCACACACAAAGTCATTAAGACTTTCAAGATAGGGGCTGGAAAGATGGCTCAGCAGTTAAGAGCACTGGCTGCTCTTCTAGAGGACCTGGGTTCAATTTTGGTCTGTAACTCCTGTTTCCAGGGGAACTGATGCTCATTCCTGGCCTCTGAGGGCACCCAGAGCCCATCCATCTAACACAACAAAATAAAGACTTTCAAGAGGACAGCATTAGTTATTAAACTGAGCTCAGGGCTTTTCTAGGCACTAGGCACCCATATGACACTACAGGTTGTGTACCCAGGGGTATGGCCCTCCCTGTACCATTGTGTGGCTGTTACTTCTCTCAATCATTTACACATTTTAATGAATGTAACCCTTTCAACAGGGGCGCAGTTCGTATTTGGTCTCTATCTCACTGTCTGACTACAACTCTTTGTAAATCTTGTAAACCTCAGGATTTACCTTAGTGTGTCTTTACCTAGAACGGTATTGTCAACCCGTCTCTTGCTTTATCATATTTGCCTGGTGTGTTTGGGGGTGAAAAATCAGGAAGACAATGAAAGACAAATAAAACATGCATATTCTTTTGAATTACGCCATGGCGTAATTCAAAAGAATATGCATGTTTTATTTGTGCATATGTGTATATGTATGTGGGTGTGGGTGTGCCTCGGTGTGCATGTAGAACTTGGAGTACAACGTGCAGGAACTGGGCCTCTCCTTCTATCACGTGGGTTCTGGAGATCAAACTCGAGTCCTCGGGCTTGGCAGCAAGTACCTTTACCCACTGAGCCATCTCACTGGCCCTGAAATGGCATGGATTTTTAAAGAGTTATTATTTCAAAAAGTTGGCCACAAGATGGTTATTTTATTATTTAAATCTATATAGATTATGATGCAGCAGCTGAAAAGCTTGCTACATTATAACCAAGAAGTGTCTCATCCATCTTTTTGCTCTATGACCCTCACAGGCAGCTGTCCCAACTTTGGGCGTCACACTCGCATTCTAAGGAAAGAGGAAGCAGTACCTTCTTAGCATGTCCTTGATATCTTTCACTGTCCTCAGCTGTGTGTCTGTAGAGAAAAGCAACGGGAAGCGTGGTGACAGACTCTTGGCTAGGCCATCCGAAATGTCTGCTTCAGCTTTTCCCTTTGATCCGTGGCATTCCCGTTCAATTCCCATGCTCCTTTGCTCATAAAGCCAATTCATGTGGAACACTAATCCCTTCTTCCCCAGAAACAACTCTAAACTGTCATCTAGTTCCTACGTGGAGATCAAAGGCCAGATCCCCAGTCCACATGTCCCTGCAAACATATGTTGAAAAGTAAAGACGCTGAACACGCTCACTGTGCGGCGGCGGCGGAGGGGGAAGAAAGGCTAGCTACAGCGAGTCTGGAAAGTCAAGGATGGAAAAAAAAAACGCCCGTATTTCATCCTGCAGACAGCAGGAATGAGGTTCTTCTGCTTAGGCTGTGGAGTTTCATTTCTCAGACCCCGGCTTTGCCCTCCAGGCAAATCCTCCTTGTCTTCTGGTTGTATATCATGGAGGGGACGTTTCCTGTGAACTCTCATTTAGCTCCCCCTGAAATCAACATTCAGCAGAATTCTCTCCCCAGACACTGCGTCCGCAGCCATATTTCTTCGGGGTTTCAGTTCAATCCTGGAGGGCTACTAGTGACCATTCGCCAACCTCCTCGAATTTGTTTTGTTCCACTGACGGATTTTCTTGTTTTGGGTTTGTTTTTGCGATGTGATTTCCCTGCGATAACCTGGCCTCTGTGTTAGTTTTCCTTCTTTTGTTTCTTCAGAACCACGCTCTACCTGTCTCAGCCCTGCTGGGGGCTTTGAGACGCTGACCTGGGCGTGGCCTGGGGGATGTTCCTGCCTCTAATTTTTTCTGTTGTACTGCGATCTGAAGTTGCTCAGAGTAAGCGTGCAAGCAGTGTCTTCAGCCCAGTCCTCTTTCTCAGTGTGTTATCCTGGGCCTAAGAGAAGCCACAGCTCCTGCCCTGCCGCTGTCTCAGACTAACAGCTCCCTCCCTCCCCTTGCCCCTCAGGATCAACAATGGCAGTGGCTCCTCTCCTCCCCTCGCCCTCCCCATCCCCGTTCCTCTCCCCCACACACACACCCCCCCCCCCCCCCACTTTCCCCCCATCCTTATTTCCTCCCCCTCTCTATGCTCCCTACATCTTTGTCAATAGCTCTCTTCAGATCACTCGACTTCAGGGTTCTACTATTTCCTGCCAGCATCCCATCTGCTACAACATCCAATTTTTTTGTCTCTTGCCAAATGTGTGTGTACATATACATATTCCGGAAAAATGGCATAACATCTTGAAAAGCTGGAGAATGTGAACTTGTTTTCAGTAGATGGAGAATCAAATCACTTGAAGGTTATAATTACCATACAGCCAAAACTATTATTAACGTGCAGATCAAAGCCATCTAAAGCCAAGCAAGGTAGCATATGCCTTTAATGCTGGAACTCAGGAGGAAGAGGCAGAAGGATCTCTATGAGTTCGAGGCCAGCCTGGTCTAAGGAGCGAGTTCCAGGACAGCCAGAGCTACACAGAGAAACCTTCTCTTTTATTTAAAAAAAAAAAATGGAAGAAATAAATGATGCAATGTCATGATGCCATTCAAATTCATGAATGGTTTTAAAAATTAGTGAGAGGTAAGCTGGGGGCAGGGGTGAGGGGTACCACCTGTAACCCCAGCATCTGGGAGGACTAACAGTTTGAGGCCAGCCTCAGCTACGTAGCAAAACCTTGGGGTTGGGTATGTTAGTGAGACATTGATGTGTAATTCCTTCCCTCTTCCAGTGGAGGAAAGTGAGATCTAAGAAGTTAAGTAACTTTGGCCAAACAGCAAGCCACAGGTCTGGGATTTGAACTTGAGAAGTTAATTCCAACGCCTGGGCTTGCTGTTCCTTCCACTGACTCTCTGGACAGTATCTGGATAAGCGGGGCTTTAGACAAGTTGTCAGAGATAACACAAGCATTTCAAACCTCGAATCCTAAAAGTTGAAACCACAGAGTGTCCTGTAGTTTCTCACGGTTAAATAAAGAAGCCGTTTTAGAACTAAGACAGAAACTCAAGATCTTCAGAAAAACCACAGGATTGTGTGAGTCCTTGACGGCAACCACCACATGCAGGCTGACCTAGTTCCTCAGGACTCCCCTAGCACTGTGAATTTGCCCTTTATAGTTCCTATTATGATGCAGTTGTTTTTATATGTCTGTCCTCTAGTGTGTGAGCTCGTCAAATAAAAGAAATTATGTCTTATTCATCTCTGTTAGGGCAATGTAATATGGATCATTTAATGAAAGGCCAATTAATGGCTAAATCCACATTCTGTGTAGTGACAGGAACATCTTTCAGGTTTGTCATTGGCTAATACATATTTTAGGGACCAATCATACATTTACTCTCAACAATATGGAGACAAGTTATAAGATTTAATATGAACTTCCATAAGGAGCTAGGCATCAAGAGAAAAAACAACAAATAACAAAAAGCTAGTTTCCTTAAACTGAACTTCAGAAAAGAAAAAAAATGCATCAAGGAAAGAGATTTTTATCAATAACGTCTTTAAAATGTTCTGGTTTGTAGCAAGCTCAGTTGGCCCTTTTATGTGACTCTTCCCAGGCCAGAGAAACACGTGGAGTCCTGATCACTGTATCTGGAGGCTGCAGAGACAGTGCAGGGACAGACCATGAGTGTTAAAATCAAAACACATTACAAACCTCCAAAATTATATGCCCCCACTTTATAGGTGAAGAAACAGTTCCAGAGAGCCCATTTTTCTAACTTAACATGTTTTGAACAGAAGGCATCTGTATTAACCGAGGGGATTCCCTGTGTTGTAGCTCACAATGGCCCCTCCCATTACTGTGTTCCTTATTAATTTGTTTAAAGAGCTACCTTTATTTTTATTTATATTTGTGCATGTGTGCATTTACATTTGTACGCAGGCGCCTAAGGAGGCCAGAAGAAGACATTGGATCCTTGGAGCTGGAGTTTCTAATAGTCGTGAGCTGCCTGATATGGATGCTAGGAACCAAATTCAGCTTGTCTAGAACAGCAGCGTATGCTCTTAACTGCTGGGTCAATACCCCAGCCCTCCTACTAATTCTTTTGTAATTTGGAGAATCGTTACAATTTCTATGGGTTTTGTTGGTTTGGGTGTGGGTTTTTTTTAAATCTGTTTTAATGTGTGTGGGTGTTTTTTGCCTGCATGTTATATGTACCCATGTGTGTGCAGCACCCATGTGTATGGAGCACCCATGGAGGCTAGAAAAGGGTATCGGCTCTCCTAGAGCTGAAGTTAAAGATGGTATATATAATTACTTGAGGCCATCATCTAGACTCCCTCTCAAGGATGAGTAAGGTTTGAGCCGAGTGTGTGACATAACTCCCAGAGCTGGAGGAAGGGCCACCACCATAGTACTACACTTGAGTCACAATTAGAGAAGAGCACCGTGGTGGTACACCAGTTAGATTCCCTCCAAAGTACAGTCCGTGCCCATTTTCACATCCTGGTTTGGACTGTGGCAGCAAACAGCCTTGGCAGGCCCCAAAGGAGGCAACTGGACAGCAGTATCTGTGGTCACAGCATCAGGTCCAGGTCACGGTCCCTCAAATCTTCTGGACTCCAACAATGTGGGGCTCTAAGGACTCAGGAAAGGTTCAGGAAAGTGCTGGAGCTGAGATGGATGCTCACTCAGTAAACAGACAGATTGGAACAAAAAAAATATTCGAAAGAACCAAGGTAAAGAATCCCCTAAGAACCTCTAGGATGTGATTGGGCCCTCATGCTGAAAACGTAGACAATGTTCTAATCTGCTTTTATTATTTTCCAGTGTGAGCTGTGCAACTTAGAAGGTAACAGAGGCAATTACCAACGTCATTTGTTCAAAGCCAGCCCTCTCCCCACAGCTGCTCTTGATTTTGGAATTTCTGAATGTCTCAAGATTAAAGCCAGTTTGAATCCAACTTCTGACCTAATGTTTGAAGGTGTGGTAGTTTGAATAAAAATGGCCCCATAGGTTCATAGGGAGTGGCGCTATTAGGAAGTGTGACCTTCTTGGAGTAGGTGTGGCCTTGTTGGAGGAAGTGTGTCACTGGGGGTAGGCTTTGAGGTTTCAGAAGCTCAAGCCAGCCCTAGTGGCTCACTGTCTCTTCCTGCTGCCTGTGGATCCAGATGTAGAGCTCTTAGCTACCTCTCCAACACCATGTCTGCCTGCATGCCACCATGCTTCCCACCATGATGATAATGGACTGAACCTCTGAACTGTATACCACCCCCAATTAAGTTGTTTTCCTTCATAAGAGTTGCCATGGTCACAGTGTCTCATCACAGTAATAAAATAACAACTAAGAGAGGTGATATATTTAAGTATTTAAAAAACAACTGTTAGCCGGGCGGTGGTGGCACACGCCTTTAATCCCAGCACTTGGGAGGCAGAGGCAGGCGGATCTCTGAGTTCGAGGCCAGCCTGGTCTCCAAAGCGAGTTCCAGGAAAGGCGCAAAGCTACACAGAGAAACCCTGTCTCGAAAAACAAAAATAAAAAAATAAAATAATAAAATAAAATAAAAACAACTGTTTACCAGGCAGGGTACAGTCATTCATGCCTATACCAGGAACTTTGATAGGCATTCAAGGTCAGCCTTGGCAACATAGTCAGTTCAAAGCCAGCCTGCTTTACCTGGGAGGCTGTTTTAAAAGAAAAAAGAAGCTGAGTACAGTAACACACAACTTTAATCCCAGCACTCGGGAGGCAGAGGTCAGTGGAACCCTGTGAGTTCAAGGCCAGCCTGGTCAACATAGTGAGTTCAGGACAGCCAGGACCACACAGAAAAACCCTGTCTCTAAAAAACAAACAAACAAACAAACAAAAAAGAAAGAAAACAAAGTAGCTGAGACAGAAGTTTAAAGGAAAAGGAAACATATTTACTTCTTTAAAATACTTTGTTATTGTTATTACTATTTTAGTATTAGCTGGAAAATGGAAACAAACATCTGGATAACTGAAAGTCAGAATGAGATGCATGCAACCAACCAAACAGTTGCCAGGGGCTGGCGACACTCAAATACATTTTACTGACCCAGAGAGCGTCTGCCACTCCACCACGGCCAGAAGATTTATATATACTATAACATACTATAACAGATGATTTATGGATGCCGACAGAAATACATCATGCAATAATAACACAACTGAACTGGACCACAAGATTTAGAGTCACTAGATATGAGGCTTAATTTTCAATATATACCTTTAAGGAGACCACAAATATTCATCATTGAAATCAAGGAGTGGTGACTATTTACTGTAGTTTATTTTTTGGTACCTTGCTTGATTCGACCTAACTCGCTCAATCACAGCATTTGTCTTTCATTTTTCAGAAAGTACTTCATTCATTTTGGGGAGAAGAGAAAGAATTTAATTGCATGGTTGCCCAGAGCCAAAAGGGCTAATAAGCTTGACAAACCAGAGTGATGCATTTGTACAGTTTACAAGCGCTCCCCTCGCGGGCTGAATCACATTCTGCCTCACTGCAGGCGGGGCTTGCTGTCTGAAGGTCTTCATCTAGGCTTCAGGCAAATCGTGTCATCCCGAATCCATGGTTCTTCACGACAGAGGAGCCCGAGCACACACAAAGAGGAATGCATGTCTCAAGAACATGCCCCTGGCATTAACCCACTAAATTATCCCATGTCTTTCTTGGCTCTTTTAAGTACATGCTTTGGGGACATATCAGTGTGCTTGGGGATTTCTGGAGCAATTTGGGGAACGCCAGAAAGTACCCTAATTACCTGTAGATGTTTGACTGAGCAATGAAGGGTAGAGAATAAAACTCAGCAAACTAAGGAGCATGGGTAAATTGAAAGCGATGGTTTGGGGCTGGGTTGGTGACCTCTCTTACTCCAGGCCTTGTTTCTGGGCAGCTTCTAGGATGCTGACCTTTCTGCTGCACTGATATTCCCAAGAGGAGGAAATCTGAGTTTTTCAAAGCCAAAGTCAGCCCACTATTTCTTTCCTCTCAATCACTTTTGACCTAGGTGATAGATTCACAACACGTCCCCATGGTTGGGCATGTCCGGCGGACCTAGACACTTCCGCCTAGCCAGTTCCAGGTCAAAACAGCCATTTCCAGGTCAAGGCGTCTCGAGTGACCAGGACCCCGTGGCTTTGCATGGTTGCGTAAGAGCACCCAATGCAATCATGTGATCTATGCGCATGCGTGGAGTAGCCACATGGACCTGTGTATGCCTGCGCGACCCAGCCTTTATAAGCTGGTGCCATATTCCCAGCTTCCTCCTCCTCCTCCTCCTCCTCCTCCTCCTCCTCCTCCTCCTCCTCCTCC
>CABHPR010135639.1:0-16040 GCA_902168415.1 Peromyscus melanophrys | reverse complement strand
CCTCCTCCTCCTCCTCCTCCTCCTCCTCCTCCTCCTCCTCCTCCTCCACGCACGTGTCTCTTCCGCAGGCCTGAGCACACTTGTCTGTCTCTCTTATCTTAATAAAACTCTTGTTAGTGGATTCTGTCGTGTTTCGTGACATTTCCTCACAGGATAAGAGCGCCGCCAAATAACTAACACTAGGTCCCCATCCTTATTCCTTCCAAGTGAGTCTAGCCATGTTCAAAATAGTGGAGAGGTGTTTGTTTTTACAGCCCTTTGGAGGTATCTCACCTCTCTCCATCTGTCAGGTGAATACTCCAGACACTCTCCCTAACCTCACACTGCTGTCTTTCATTGAGATACTGAAGGTCAAAGCCTTTCTATGTACATGAGCCTCTGACCCTCACAACTGTCCAAGGCAATGAAGCCATTACCAGCCCTATTTGTTCAGGAGAAAACTGTTTTAACAGACTCATGGACTGATAGATAGTCTCTCACTCATCAGACTGCTCACAAAGGACTCTCCCAGGTAGCAGCTATAATGTGGAAAATAAAAGAAAATGTATGCTCTGCCCAGGAGAAACATGCAGGTCTTTTAATTCTAGTAAAGACTACAGTATTAATTAGATTCTAAAGTTCCTCTAGTCGTCATTAATGTAATATTGGAGACTCACAGGTATTACCTGAGGGGGTAAAGTTCATAACGTCCTTGCCTTTGGGCTTGCTCAGTTTTCCAAATAGGAGATAGAAATCTGCTTTGTCCTTGTGTGTCCAAGCCATCAGCCACATTACAGTTAGGGACCAGATTCTGCAGGGCTGTGCTCACTAAGGATCTCAAAGGGCCCCTGACTCAGAGAGAGGCAGGCACAGGCCCTTGCTATGTGCTGCGAATGGCCAGAGCCCAGCATCTATCATTCTTCTGGCTCTCGAATAAAGGTCTATGTGACGTTATATGTTTTTTTCATTTTCTCCCAAGAAAGGAGAGCCTCTACCGAATATTTTGTACTTTATTGGTTAAGAAGTAGTAAGTGGTCCCTGATCCATTCTTTTTCACCTTTCATTTGAGTTGAATCCTCGTTTACAGTAACTAGCCTAGTGCTTTGGGGGTGTTTTGTTTAGGTGGGATTTTTAGTTGGTTGGTTGGGTTGTTGTTGCTGTTTTATATTTTTCAGTCTTCTGCTGGGAGCAATTGCCAGACTACAGTGCCAGGATGGTGAAACAGCTTGTTTGAGAGTTTTATTTCACACTCCATTTATAGACTTTGATCAGTTTTGACATATGTATACACCCACGAAGCCACTGCTAGTGTCATGACTGTAAACATGTAATTATCCCATGTCCCTTAAACCCGCCCCTTCTGTGGGCGACCAATGAGCTGCATTCTCTCTCTCTCTCTCTCTCTCTCTCTCTCTCTCTCTCTCTCTCTCTCTCTCTCTCTCTCTCTCTCTCCCCCCCCCCCCCCCGAGTTAGAAAATGTGTCTGTGGAACTCTACAGTATGCCTTTCGCCTAGTGACTTTCTCTCAGCAGGAGCTTTTTCAGGCTCATCCACGTTTTAGTATATGCCAGTAGCCCATTTCTGAGGAAGAGCGCATTGCTTCTGTATTCGCCTTTCAGAAACCTTTGGACTGTTTCCAGTGTAAGAAGGTGCTGCAGATGCATTTGACTCTTTTTGTAAAGAAAGGCTTCCATTTCTCGGGGGTAAAAGCCAGGAACGGGATGGCTGGAGCATAAGACAGCTGCATGCTGAACTTGTTAAGAAATTACCACTATTTTCCCCCTGGGTTGTATCAAGAGTGCTGCAGCCAATCACTGTGATGGTTCCTACTGGTTGTCGATGTGTAAAGACCTAAGATCCCTAGGAAAGCAGCCTCTGCGCATGCCTGTGAGGGGCTTCTTGATAGGTTAACTGAGGTAGGAAGACCCACCCTAAATGTGGTTGGCATCATTACCTCCTGAATGTGGATTCCCTGTGAGCCGCTGCCTCAAGCTCCTGCTCCATGACTTCCGCTCCTCCATGAATGGCACCCCCGAACTGTGAGCCAGCGTAGCCCTTCCCCCTGTGAGCTGTTTTCATTGGGTATTTCTGTCACAACAGAGTAACCAAGACAAAGTTGGTGGCTTAAAATAACAGCCGTGTATTCTCCTACAGTTCCGGAAGCCTGAAATCCAAAAACCAAGGTGCCTTTGAGCCACAGTTCCTGTGAAGATTCCAGAGAAGAATTTGTTTCATGAGTCTGTCTGAATCTGGGGGCTCCTGCTGTTCCCTCGCTGTGGTCACAGGGTGAAAATCTCTGATCCCAGGACCATAGATCACGTATACTGCTCGCTTGCTCTCTCTCCCTCCCCCCACCCCACTTTGTGAATTTTTTTTTCACTGTGCGCACGCGTACCATCTGAGCCCACTCACTGATCCTTCCGCCTCGTTTCCCAGGTGCTTGGATTACAGGGGTGTGTGCTCTGCCTTTCTCTTACATAAACACTTGTGATGACTTCGGAGTCCGTCTAGGTCATTTCCCAACGTCAAGAGTCACTTAAATCACATCTCCGAAGAACCTCCACCCTTGCCTACTTGTTTCTTTTTTGACGTATGTGATAACAGTGCGTGTTAAATACATGGATTAAAACACAACTATTTGGGGCCGGGGCATTTTTCAGCCTAGCATGGCTCATCTTTTTTAAGTTTAGCCATTCTGACTGTTCTGTGGTGGCACGGGTACAGGTTTCCTTTGCCTTTCTTCAGTGACAAAGTTGTAACTTCTCACATGCTTACTTACCAACTGTGTCCTCTTTTGGAAAGTGTGTGTTCAAATCTTTTGTCAGGTTTTTTTGTTTGTTTGTTTGTTTGTAGCTAGAGTTTTCCTGCCGGGCCCACAGTCAGGACAAATCTCTGTCACCCGCCAGTCCCACAGCCGCTCAGACCCAACCAAGTAAACACAGAGACTTATATTGCTTACAAACTGTATGGCCGTGGCAGGCTTCTTGCTAACTGTTCTTATATCTTAAATTAATCCATTTCTATAAATCTATACCTTGCCACATGGCTTGTGGCTTACCGGCATCTTCACATGCTGTTTGTCATGGTGGCGGCTGGCAGTGTCTCTGCCTCAGCCTTCCACTTCCCAGAATTCTCTCCTCCTTGTCCCGCCTATACTTCTTCCTGCCTGACCACTGGCCAATCAGTGTTTTATTCATTGACCAATAAGCAACATGTTTGACATACAGACCATCCCACAGCATTTGTTTGTTTTGTTTTTTGTTTTTTTTTTTTTTTTTTGGTTTTTCGAGACAAGGTTTCTCTGTGTAGCTTTGCGCCTTTCCTGGATCTCACCCTGTAGCCCAGGCTGGCCTTGAACTCACAGAGATCCGCCTGACTCTGCCTCCCAAGTGCTGGGATTAAAGGCGTGCGCCACCACCGCCCGGCCTTTTGTCAGTTTTTAAATTGGATTTTGTGTTCTTATTTTTGAGTTTCGAGAGTCGCATCAGCATGCGAGTTCTTTACCATCTCGATGACTTATAATATTTCATCCACATCAAGCCTTTATATTTTTTTTACCAGTGACTCCTTTGACAACATTTCTTGAATTATATCATGATTCATCCCTATTAGACTTTCTAGGTCCTGCAGGGCATGAACTATAAATCACTCCCCATCCTCAGCCCCCAACATGATGCCTAGAAGATGTTCATTGGTTGTCACTTGTTTTTGTCTGCCTTCAATGCTCTTCCTTTTCACAGGGTCACATTTGCAGACCAGAACTTCTTACGATAAAGTAACCTCAGTGTGGTCTAGTCTGTTGTCCATTCACAAATGATAAAATTCACTCTTTTAAAGTATATACTTCAAAGATCAGTAGTATGTTTATTAAGTAATTTCACAGCAGTCCCCAGTCTAATTCCAGAACATTGTACAGCTCCCCCACACACATACACATCATTCAAAGCAAGCTCCAATCTTTTCTTTCCCAGACACAGGTGACCACTGAGCCCTGTAGATTTGCCTACTCTGGACATTTCGTATGAATACAATTATACCATGTGTGGTCCTTTGTGTCCAGTTTTGTTCCTTTAGCATAATATTTTCAAAGTTATTGAATTATTTCTCCTGAGGAGAGGTGAGCAAATATTTATTTACCTAAATAGGACACCAACAATAGAGCATAGTAATGCTCCATCCAAACCCTGTTTAGTACACCAGTCAATCTCATTTACAGCAACGTGGGAGAAGGGGGTCCTTATGGGGGCATGGGTGACCCCAAACAGCTGCATAGCCAGAACACCCCTCTCCAGCATGACTTCCCCAAAGCTGCATAATGAAGTTCTGCCTCCATCTAGCCTCCCACCTCCTAGCACCCCATAAGATCACACACAGTTCAGGGGCAGGCGGGATCCTGGGCTGCAATCTCACATGAAGATCTAATGAGCCTCCCTCCACTCTTCTGTGAAGTATTGGCAGCCCCATTATCACTACTGCTGATAGAGCTCTCACTGTGTCCTTCTGCTGACATCATGGCTGATGTGCTGGCTGTGGTGGCCCACAGAGGCTTCCTAGTGAGATCCTACTCAAGGTCAGAGAATCTGAGCTTGCTTTACCCAGCAGGGCTGCATAATAGGATGATTTGGCCATCGGGCGTAGTTACCAGGTGTTTGGAAGGGTCTACACTCGGCTGTACGGTGTGCTTTGATCTTGCAAAGGGGAGGTCTTTTGCCTCTCCCCTTGACATATTATAAAAAGCCCTTTTGAATAAACCTCTGGGCAGCTGGATATTGACCCAGGTCCCAAAGCTATCCTGTGTCTTTGTCTTTCTCCTTGTCATCTAGGTCTATCTTTCTACCTGATATTTCCTCATTCCTCTCTCCTCCACCCAAGAACCCTTCAATAGTTGGGAGCAGGTTGGAGCTGGACTCCCACAGACTCCCACAGCTGCTGAGTTCATTTGTCCAGTTGCTGCTGGGCCATCTTTTGCTGATGTTGGAGCCCAGATTCTTTAGCCTTCCAATGTTGACTGAAGACCAGTAGCTCTCCAGGATCCCTCCAGGTCTTCTGCATCAGTTTGGGACTGCTGGAGCATTTAGCCTCATGTGCTGAGTTCTCAGCCTCTCCCATGTGCAGTCATTGTTTAATTACTCAGAATAATATTCTGTAAGCCAGTCTAAGACATTCCCTTCTAATATAAATGTTCATTCTATTGGTTCTGTCCCTCTAGGGAACCCTGACTTCTATGCCGTTCGGTGAAGACTGAAGGTATTTCAGTGTCCAGGCAAAGTAATTCTATCAAGCCACTTGCTCAGTTGTGGTATCAAGCCATTCTTTGCACCTCTCAAATAATTATCTACCAGTCCCGAAAGCATCCAGAATTACCTCCCCAAGGCCAAGAAATAATAATCAAAAGACTAACAATAGGGAACCCCCAACCCGGTGCAGGTTGACAATGTTTGACACACAGTTCTAAGAAGGTGGGGTTTTTTGTTGGTGGTGGTGGTGGTGGGGTGTTTTGTTTTGTTTTGTTTTGCTGTTGGGGTAGTTTAGAAGCAGCAAGTAATTTATCAGGTGAATAGAGTTGAATATTGGAAACAAGCCACAGCTAAATTGGCAGCTAACTGTCTAACAGGGAAATGGGGCAGATGTGAAAAGTTTCTGCAAGACTTGAAGTAACACATCATTCTGAAGATACTGGTGATAGAAATCAACTTCCCGAGACCATCGTTCCTGAGGGCACGGCGTGAAGCCACTGCTATGTGCCCTGCTTGAAAGAGTCAGTTTTTGATGATAGCATGACTGGGTTTGATGCTACCATGGCTAGGTGGACTTGGCAAGGAGCTTAACTTTATTTAATTGTGGCTTCCTTATATATAAAGTCTGTCTGGTGCCACTGTGCAAATTCAGTGAGTTAGTAGGTGTAGAAATTTTAGAATGGTGCTAGAGACATTTAAAAAAAAATTCCTAAAGGTTAGAGACAAAGACATTGTATTATAATGAAAAGATTAGATTAGTTCAAGGTAATCTAAATAATGAGGCAGGGAAATGAATATAAATGCACGGAACGTATCTTAGGGTGTCTGTTGCTGTGATAAAGCACCGTGGGGAGGGGAGGGCTAATTTTGTCCTACAGCTCTCAGGTCTCACTCCACCATGGACGGAAGTCAGGCAGGATCGTGCAGGAAGCCAGACGGAAGTGTGAACTGAAGCAAACCCGTGGAAGAATGCTGCTTGCCGGCTTGCTCTTCATGGCTTGCTTTGCCTGCCTTCTTACAGTATCTAGGACCATGGACCCAGGGGTGGCACTACCTACTGGGGACTGGGCCCACCCACATCAACCATTAATCAAGAAGATGCCCTACAGACTTGCCAACAGGCAATCATATGGAGGCATTTTCTCATTTGTGGTTCCTTCTCAGATAACTCTAATTTGTGTCAGGTTGACCCCCCACCCCCCGGGAAAAAAAAAGGACAAAAGATTGTCTCCCAAACTTATTAATCAGTCTTACTCTGGTATTATAGTGGCTATCTGGAAAATAAACACACACACATGCACACACACACACACACACATATAACTCTCACACACACTCTCTTACACACATAGACACACTCACACACACACACACACACACACACACACACACACACACACAGAGTTGATGCCCATATCCTTGTAGTACAGCATGGTGTTCTGAGAACACTAGAAACAGGCTGCTTAGACTCGAGTCACAGATCCACCAGTCTCTAGTTGTGTGAAATTCACCACGTTGCTTAACTGTTCCAGTTTTCTCATCCATAAAGTTAAGATCGCAGTAGAGTGGCTGTATTACAACAGACATGGCCCTAGATACGTTGGCCTTTGTGAGTTTCTTTCTCCATAAAATATTTTAAACCATACTTTATAACTGCATTTAGTAAAAGACAAACACAATCTGCCTGGAATCATGACTACATATTTATTATGATAATTATATTCCATTTTTCTTGTGATTTTTGGAAGAGAACTTTTTGTGGATTCTAGGCATTGTGCCCCCTAGATAAGTTGGCTCAGATTGTTATAAATGCTAAATTAATTGGTGTTTGTGAAGCACTTGGAACAGTGCCCAGCACCATAGCAGGCACTCTCTGAGTGTCTGTTAGATAAACGCAAATTCAGAGCTGCAGCTGAACCAGATGTTGCTTCCTTCCAAACCTCCTTCCACTCTCTGCTATTCTGATAAATCAAATCCGCCTCCAAATATGGTGAAGAGATTTCCTCCCACTAACCTGTAACTACAAAGGCTTCAAAAGAATAAATCAAGAGCATGAATTAGGTTTAATTAAATTCTTTCGTTCTGTTCAGAATAAGCAGAGGTGCCAGGCAGCGCTTCACCCCTTTCCTGACTCAGCATAGCTTCAGCGCGCCCAGGAAACTGGCTGTGAGGCACTCACACTCCAGCCTGTCTTCCAGGCTCTGTTATAGGGAGCCATGGCCTAGATCCATGCCCCCTGTATATATGACTAAGGATGCCAAAGCCGAGAGACTATACATACGTAAGTGTTCCTCGGAAGATTGAAACATACAAAAAAAGAAAATTATTAGGTATGAGTTCTCAAAAATCACACGCATATTATATGCATAATAAGCAACTTTTCTTTATCTTAACCAGCTCACCCATCCTATGGGAAGGCCAACAGAAGAACTCAGCCTGTTGTAGAATCTTTCAGGGTCAGGAAAATACTTTATTGTCTTTGTTTGGTTTCTCAAAGATTGACGGGGACTTTGTTAAACAGCACTTTCTGGCCTCACTCTCTGCCACTGAAGTCAGATGAACTTTGACCCACAAATAAAGCAAGATTAGAACACCAACCACTGTGAGTTAGGAAACAGTGACCCCACCTACACTGTCCTCCAATAAGAACTGTTCACTGTCTCCCTGCTTCAGAGGAAGGATTCCAGCTTTCTCATTTACACTGGATATCTGACTGTGTGTTTGGGGTTAACCTCACTAGACTGTGATTATCCACCACATGTCAACTGTGTAATTTGTGGGGCCCACTGTAAAATTAATATGTGGGGCTTCTTGTTCCGAAAGAAAACACTTCTTCCCTCTGTCTGCATCTTTCTCTCTGTTCCTGTGGTTTTTAATCTGACACTCGGTGGTGTTTACTCCTTCAGGCTCAAGAAGAGGATTTGAAGGGAACGTGAGACTCGGGACCACCTGTGGATCGTGAGCGTGCCTGCTCCACCCTTCCTCTCACAACCCCATCAGGGGAGTGCTTAGGGAGCCAGTGCTCACTGGAAGTTGTTGAGGACAGGAGAGGGACCACTGGGGAGCTGTTCCTGAGAGGTCAGAGGCAAGGAGAAGCAAACACTCAAGCCCCTGGTTCATGCTCTAGTGTCCAGACCGACTTACCCCTGCAGGAAGGTCAGTTCTTCTGTTGATCCTTTGCTCTGATTACATGCAGCCTCTCCGTGGTCTCTAGCATGCTCCTGCTAACCCCAGTGATCCCAGCTGGCATCTGGTGCCACCTCCTGTGTGCATACAGACATCAAGTCCTATGGGAGAAATCATAAATCGTAGTGCAGGGCCATAAAAGAACATGTTATGGCATGTTGGACTTCTATTTGGTCAAACAGTGCATGACCACGAAAGGACATGTCATGGCATGTTGGACTCACATTTGGTCAAATTTCTGTGGTGTGATTCATTTGAAATGAACAATTTCATCTCCCCTGTCACTGCGTATATTAGGACAGTGTTCTCTTAACTAATCTGATGGTTTGATTTTGGGCTTTAGTATCTTCTTTAACTTTTTTTTTAATGTATTTATTTATTTCTGGTGGTGCCATGTTGTGCATCTGGAGGTCAGAGGACAAACTGTGGAGTCTTCTACCATGTGGGTTCCAGGGATTGAACTCAGGGATAAATGACTCCTTAGATCCCGTTCTACTATACACCTTTACTTATGAAACACCAATTCAAGAACTAATTCTTTTGGAAATTCAAAATAGTGATGTCAGGGCATTAAGCTTCAGGTGTGGGATCTTTCTGAGCAGAAGGTTCTGTGCAATTGAACTAGCTTGTGCTCACAAAGTGTGAGGCTTGATTACCACCTCTGGAGTCACAATCCATGCTCAGGGCTTAGAGTTCAGCCCGTGGGTGGCCTCTGGTCTTCTGTTGGGGAATCTTTTTTTTTTTTTTTTTTTTTTTGGTTTTTCGAGACAGGGTTTCTCTGTGTAGCTTTGCGCCTTTCCTGGATCTCACTTGGTAGCCCAGGCTGGCCTCGAACTCACAGAGATCCGCCTGCCTCTGCCTCCCGAGTGCTGGGATTAAAGGCGTGCGCCACCAACGCCCGGCATGTTGGGGAATCTTTAAGACACCGTTCTTAATATGTAACATAAACTCATAGCCCAAACCCAGACAAGCAGCTGCTTCCTCCTCCCTTACTCTGTCTTCTTCCCCTGGACCCACGTAGGAATGCTAACACACACCTCAAGACAGCGAAGGAATGGACTACACCTTTCTCATGTTAGTCTACGATTCTCAATCTAGACTAACTCCATGTTTGAATTCTATTCTGTTAGCCTTTATGTGTATGGGTGTTTTGCCTGAATGTATGTCTATGTACCAGGTATGTGCTTGGTACCCATGGAGGCCAGAAGAAGGCATGGGATCTCCTGGAACTGGAGTTACAGATGGTTGTGAGCTACCATGTGAATGCTGGGAATTGAACCCCTGTCCTGTGGAAGAGCAGCCAGTGCTCTTAACCACTGAGCCTTTTCTCCAGCCCTTCCATGTCTGACTCTTTGTTTTGTTTTGTTTTGTTTGAGACAGGGTTTCTCTATGTAGCCCTGGCTGTCCTGGAATTCTCACTCTGTAGACCAGGCTGGCCTCAAACTCACGGAGATCCACCTGCCTCTGCCTCCTCAGTGCTGGGATTAAAGATATACAATATTTTGTGTCTCTTTATTGGTGAGTTGAGGCCATTTATATGTAAGGTTATTATTGAGAAATGTTTACTCATCCTTGTCATTTTCTTGGTTGTTTTTCTGGGGGTTTTGATTATTATTTGCTCGTTTCTTTTTTTGTGATAGTTTGAATGAGAACGGCCCCCATAGGCTCATAGGTTTGAACACTTGGTTCACAGTTGGTGGGACAGTTTGGGAAGGATTAGGAGGTATGGCCTTGGTGGAGGAGGTGTGTCACTGGGGGCAGGCTTTGAGGTTTCAAAAGTCCAGGCCATTCATTCCCAGTTAGTTCTCTCTGCCACATGATCCTGGGTAAGAAATAAGCTCTCAGCTACTGCTCCAGTGCCATGCCTGCCTGCCTGCAGCCATTCTGCCTGCCAGGATGCCTATGAACTCTGACTTTCTGGAACCATGAACCCCAGATTAAATGCTTTCTTTTATAAGTTGTCTTGGTCACAGTGTTTTATCCCAGCAACAGAAAAGAAAGACATTTATTCTCTATTCCTATTAGTTGTTTGCTGGCTTACTGTGTTAGACGTGATGGATTCCATCCTATTTTGCCTTTGTTCATTTATTCCTCTCATGAAATTTATTATTTCTTGTGCTCTCATAATTGAGACTGTTTTTCTTCTCTGTGTGCTCTGTTCCTTTAAGTATCATACAAAGTGGTGGTTTGGTGGTCATGAACTGCTTTAGTTTGTACTTGTCTTGAAATGTCCATATTTCTTTGTGGGTTTTAATGTTTTATTACTTTCTTTGTTTAGTGGGGTGTGTGTGTGTGTGTGTTTGAGGAAGGGTGTCTTGTTAGTGGGCAGACTGTTCTTGGAGGCTCAATCCTCAGCACCTCCCAGCATGGAGGAAACAAGCTGCTTTAGGAAGCAGCTTCTCTTGCCTCCCTCCACCAGGGAACCGCAAAACCCAGGCTTTGATCAGCCTCCCTGCAGAGTCACCCCAATCTCTACTCTTTCCAGATATCCTTCACTTCCTTTATGGATTTCCAAAGCTCTTCCTCTCCCTCTGTCTTTGAAACAGGGTGTGTGCTTTTCTTATCCAACTTTCTCCTTCACCTGACTGTAGAGAGGCAGCTTCTAGTCCGACATCTTCAGCTTGTTAGATCTTTTTTATTTTGTTTTTGTTTCTCTGTGTAGCCCTGGCTATCCTGGAACTCACTCTGTACACCAGACTGACCTGAACTCAGAGATCACCTCCTCTGCGTCCTGAGTGCTGGGATTAAAGGCCACAATACCCAGTTAGATCCTTTAAATTTAAAAACCGTAATAGGAAATAACATCATGTGATAGGACTTTCTACAATATGACCACTAAAAGGATCAGCTAGGGACTGGATCTGCTAACCACAGAGCTTCTGCATCTCAAGTCAAACTCTTGAGTGACAATGCTTAAGACAAGGCAACTAGCAATTAACTTGAAAGACTTATCTAATTTGTGTGCATCCTTTTTTCATTTTTCCCCGACAACTGGCAAAAGATTTGCGCAGTAACAATGGGCAGCAGAGAGAGTCAGTCTAGAGGCTGACAGAGTGCACGGTTGTTACTGCCGGAACGACACAGCCAGTCACTGGACTCCAAAGAGCATTGCAATGGGTCTTATTTGATCCTCGGTTTTGCCATAACTGGTCAGAACGCTTTTTTAACAAAAGCGACGCCCTGCATTTACGCAGTTCAGGTTGAAACACCAGTCACAGAACAGAGCCCTAGAAAAGAAAGGGGAAAGGATCTAGCCCACTGTGCCTTAAGAAGTCAGACGTGGAAGCCAGGTGGTGGTGCACGCCTTTGATCCCAGCACTTGGGAGGCAGAGGCAGGTGGATCTCCATGAGTTTGAGGCCAGCCTGGTCTACATAGGGAAGTCCAGGCCAGCCAAGGCCAGAGAGGGAGACCTTGTCTCAAAAAAACTAAAACAAAAATAAAGATTAAAAGTCACTCGCTGGAAAACCCCCCACAGACCCAGCTCAAAGGATCAAAAGTGAAACAAATGGAAGCTGAGAAACAATTGCTTGTGATGGCGGAGGCTGGGGAGGGCGTGGCATGCCCTCCACTGCTCTCTGTCCCACTCCTTCAAGGCAAAATCTTCCTTTTCCTAAACTGGAGCTCATGCTTTTTCAGTTTGTCAACATGTGAATGCTAGGAATCGAACCCGGGTTCTCGACCAGAGCAACAACGGCTCTTCACTGCTGGGCAGTCTCTCCAGCCCCTACACATGCTTTTTCTCCAAAATAATTTATTTATTTGTATTTTATGTACATTGGTGCATGTATGTCTGTGTGAGGGTGTCAGATCCCCTGGAACTGGAGTTACAGACAGTTGTCAACTGCCATATGGGTGCTGGGGATTGAACCCAGGCCCTCCAGAAGAGCAGCAAGTGTTCTTAACCACTGAACCATCTCTCCAGTCCATACCTATGTTTTTTACAAAAGTGCCAAAAATATATACTGGAAATGATTTTTAGCAAGTGGTTCTAGAAAAACTGAATTTTTATATGTGCAAGAATGAAACTAAATCCATATCTCTCACCATTCACAAAAATCAATTCCAAATGAAGTCAAGGTGGTGGTTCATACCTTTAATCCCCCCACTCAGGAGGCAGAGGCAGATACCTGTGAGTTCAAGGACAACTTGGTCTGTATAACTAGTCTCAGATAAGCCAGGATTTCATAGTGAGACCCAGGATATAGACATATGCAAAGATTATCTGGAAAGAACTCCAGAAATGTAGAAAATAATTCCAAGAATCAACCAATAGTAGTCCATGAACTTAAGCTTCTGCACACCATGGGGACATGGTCTACAGAATGGAAAAGCCACTGCCAGCCACACACCAGACAAGAGAAGAATAGCTAAACTATAGAGAGCTACAAAGATTAAATATCAAAATCCAAATAGCCAATGAGTAAATGGGGCTAGTGAATGGAATGGATAGTTCTGAAAAATAGAAATAACCAAATGTACACTTGAAAAATATTTTTTAAAAAATGATTCTTGGCCATCAGGGAAATGCAAATTAGAACTGCTTTGAGATTCCCTCTCTCCCCAATCAGAATCCCTGTTATCCAGAACACACATATGACAGCAAATGCCGGTGAGGCTGTGGAGAAAGATGAACCCTCTTTTTTGCTGTTGGTAGGAACATAAGTGTGTGGAGCCACTATGGAAATCAGTATGGAAGTTCCTCAAAAAACTAAAATTGTAATTAACATATGACCCAAGTATACCACTCCTGGATATACACCCAAAGGTCTGTAAGTCAGCATAGTACAGAGACATCTGCACATCCATAATTACCGCTCCACAACTCACACTTAGTTGAGAAATGGGCCTGGGCCCTCCCTCATTGATCACTAATTGGGAAAATGCTTTACAGCTGGATCTCATGGGGGCATTTCCTCGGCTGAGGCTCCTTCCTCTCCCATGAGTCTAGTTTGTGTCAAATTGACACACAAAACCAGCCAGTATCAGGAAACTGTCTGGAGGAAAATAGAGAACCAGCCAGAGGGGACAGAGAGAGCAGAGGACAGTGAGTGACAGGGAACAAAGAAAGACAAAGTATAATGACGCATGTGCATGAAAATGACATGATGAAGTCCATGGCTTTGTATGTTAACCTCATTTGTAAAGTAGCTAATAGTCATGCCATCTGCTTACTGGGGGGTGGAGAGAAAGCACGTAAGGGGACAGTAGAAGACAGCAGATAGAAAAGGGAATGGGAATGACGGGAAGGGAGGTTTTACGTGGGGAGAGGGATGGGATGGCAGGGCAGAGAAAGGGGTAAGGGAGGGATAACTAACACTAAGATGATCAGAAAAGCCATATGAAGAGTTGCTGGTTTACATATATTCATATAAAAGCTCAAATGGAGTTTTCCTACACAGGATGATGCTCCTCAGAAGTTATTGGTTACTAAATAAAAAGTCCAGTGCCGGGTGTAGGATACCTCCCTTTAGGGTGTGGGTCAGAGGTGTCCCAGAGGCCCCCGAAGCTACATAGGCTGTTGACACTATTCTCAGTTGTCCACCAGAACTTGGTGATAAGACCATATATATATATATAATTGAAAAAAGCCGGGCACTGGTGGTGCACGCCTTTAATCCCAGCACTCAGGAGACAGACACAGGTGGATCTCTGAGTTCAAGGCCAGTGTGGTCTATAGAGAGAGTTCCAGGACAACCAGGGCTACACAGAGAAACCAACCACCACTTTGATTGTAGGACATGAAGAAATGGAGTTAGTATACAGCTAGAGAAGCTCTCCCCCTGACAGCTAGTCCTCACAGTATCAGAGGTGCTGTGGAGTCTGTTGGGTGAGGAAGGTCATTAACATTCTACTCAGCTGTTGTCTCAGTTAGGGTTTCTGTTGCTGTGAAGAGACACAGGACCACGGCAACGCTTATAAAGGAAACCTTATAAGATGGCTCAGCAGGTAAAGGAGCTTGCTACCAAGCTTATTAACCTGAGTTTGTTCCCTGGAACCCACAGAGTGGAAAGAGAGAACCAACTCCCAAAAGTTGTCCTCTGACTTCCACACAGCACATGTACATGGCACACAAGTACATACACCCACAAAAAAATTAAAATAATAATGTAATTTTAAAATTTTAATTAATGGGGTGGCTTACAGTTTCAGAGGTTTTGTCCATTATCATCATAGTGTAACATTGGAGGCATGCAGGCAGGCATGGTGCTGGAGAAGTAGCTGAGAGTCCTACATCTTGACCTACAGTCAACAGGAAGTGAACTGCCACACTGGGCATGGCTTGAGCATATATGAGACCTGAAAGCCTGTCCCCACAGTGACACACTTACTTCAACAAGGCCATACCTCCTAATAGTGCCACTCCCTATGGGCCAAGCATTCAAACACATGCCTATTCAAACCACCCCAGCCGTGGACACTAAGAGCTACAGTAAGACATGCCTGCAAGTGCAATGGTGCACAAATTATGGGTGGTATTACAATCAATTCATGTGAGTCTATTAAATGGGTAACAGAATTTATTAAGCTATAAATGGAGGAAATACACTCGCAATTACAGAACGAAGTAGACAGCTGAAAGTTGTCCTCTGATCTGACCAAGAGCAAATCCACTTCCAGGCAGGAGCAGAGAGAAGGGGCAGAGGGGCATGTGACCTTTCTCCAACTCCTTCTAAGGGGTCACGTACCAAGACAGGAAGTACCGCCTCCTTTGGACTGTATAGCACAAGGTCATGGGCAGAGCAAACACCACTACAGGGTGGGTGAAATCAACCACTTTCTGATCCAATTTAAGGCCCTATCCACTGGAAGAAACACATGCCTGGTACTGTAAATCTGGCCAGTAATCCATGGTTGGGGCCCATAGGTTCCAGAGGTAAAGCTAATATTATTATTTTGCTACATGGACATATCAAACTGTCCTCTATATTCTTATCTCTAAAACCATAGATGAGTGCAATTCTCAGTCCTCAAAGAAGTTTCTTTGTGCAGTGATCGACAGTTAATGTAAAATCTCACAACTGGTCGAAGTGCAGAGAATGAAGTGTCCGTGGAAGGCTCAGCCATAATTGGACATCTATATCACAGCCCCTCTCCAAAGGGCACAGGGAACATCAGAGGGGAGGGGAAAGATTGTGAAGAGGCAGAAAGGACTGATGAAACCAGGTCTTCTGGACCCTCCTGAACTCACAGCCCTGTGGTTGCCGGCGGCACAAGACCTGCACAGGTCTGGCCGGTCAACCGGCCAAGTGGGGAGGGGTCACCAACTCCCACCCCTCACTGAGGAGCTGTTTGTCGATATCTATTCAGTAGCTGCCATGGGAGGGAGAGTCAGTTTTCTTTAACGGTGTGACCTCTGGTTGACTGCACACCTGAACGCTTTAAGAGAATTTACGACGCTGGGCCAATGTAAATTATATTCTCCAGCACACAAGAACTTGAGGGCATGATCTAAGATAGTGAAGTAATCTCCAGGAAAACATGGGAGCTGCCAGACACTGCAGTGAGTTAAAGCCATTTTTTTCCACTTAGAAAATAGATGTAGAGATACTTTGTTTTGACAACAACCATTGGGGAAAATCTAGGATGTCCCTGCGGGTACTTGTAGCAAAAAAAAAAAAAAAAAAAAAAAAAAAAAAA
>CABHPR010135638.1:45071-67176 GCA_902168415.1 Peromyscus melanophrys | reverse complement strand
AGATAGATAGATAGATAGATAGATAGATAGATAGATAGATAGATAGATAGATAGATAGAGGTGTTTTCCCAAAGTAATCACAAAAGTGATTCTTTTGTTTTTGTGTTAGCTTCTTAGTTAGATATGGTCCAAGACTCCACTTCTAGGTATTCATCCATGTGAAATGAACATATCACAAACAGATCTGAATGCAAATATTTATTCAAAGCAGCTTTATAATCAGCCCCAAGTGGACACAGTGCAAATATCTACAATAGATTAGTTGATAAAGAGATTGACAGTCATAAGCTGTAACAGAAAGAGAAGCTGCTGACTGCCATGCTGTGAATGAACAGGTCTTTCTGAGTGAGAAGTCAGAAAGCAAAGCTACACACTTCATTGCACAAGTTACACTGAATTTTAGAGAAGACACAATTAGTCTACAGTAGCTGGTTGTTCCAGAGACTGAAGTTTGTCAGGAGATTAATTTGTGTTTTCACTAGGTACATATGTGTGTGCGTGTGTGCATGTGTGCGCGCATGTGTGCACACTGTCCTGGAACTGTGCTATCAAAATGGGAACATTTGAACTGGGGAGATGGATCAGGCAGTAAAGGGCTTGCTGCAGACGTGAGTTTGATCCTCTACCATCTGTGGAAAAAGCAAGGCAGTGCACGCTTGTAATCACAGTGCTCAGCGGGCAGAGAATGGAGATCCCTGGTCTCAGTGTTCAGCCAGCATAATCTGGTAGTTGAGCCCCAGGCCAATGAAAGACTCTGTCTCAAAAAACAAAACAAAACAAAACAAAACAAAACAAAACAAAACAAAAACAACAAAAAAAGTCAACCAAGGTGGAAGATGGATCTGGAGGGAAGACACCCACCCAAGGTCACCCAAGGTTAACCTTAGGCTTCCACACTCACACGCACACAGGTGCACACGTGCAGAAGAATGCATTAAAAGTATATAACTTAAAAGCAATCACTTGGCCAGTGGAAAATGAAAGCTATTTTGCCAATGTTGACCTATAAAAACATGAAGTTTGTCAATAATTTCACCTAATATTTTATAAACGAGAAAAGATACATTTTTACTGAACTGAAATTGAATTTGGTAAGTTTTCACCACAAGGAACACTTGCCTCATAATGCAAAGCCCTTAGAGAATGACCCACACAATTCCTTCCCTTATAAGCCATTGCTACAGGGACACTATTTTGGGTAGATGATTTTAACAAGAAGAAAAAAATCTCTGGGTGATAATTTTGTTATAAATTCTAGGGTTCAACTCTAATTAAGAGCTATAGTCTATCCCTGTTTATCACGGAATATCCATTATGGCAACCAGCACCCTTGAACCAATTTTGAAAGGCAATTTTAAAAAACGATAAAGCTTTTTGGAGGAGATACTACCCAGTGAAAAGGGAAAATCAGAAGATGACTCCCAGGTCTTGAATCTCAAATGTGACCCCAGAAATAATAGAATTGATTATTGCCATGTGACCCAATGTGCATTTTCCAGTGGGTGAGGGAACATGAAAATTGACTGCGAATGGTGAGTTGAGTGGGTAAGTGAATGTCAGCTCTTGACCCAGTGACAAGAAGGTACAATGTACATGGACTCATACTCAAAATTGGATCTGAGCTGAAAACTATTTTGAAGGCCATGGCCAAGAGTGCTCTACTTACTGAGATGTTTTCCTACAGTGTAGTCTGAATGAATCCTCTGTGAGCTTCCAATCTAACAGCAACGGGCCATGTGTAGAATCTAACAGCTGTCCCCTCTGGGGCACTTCAAATGTGTCATGAAGGCTAACTTGGTCATGTGAAAGGCTGGCACTGGGGTGTCATGTGGAAGACCCCTGTGCCACCATATATTCATGACACAGTAACACAGAGAGACTGGAGGTAGAGCAAGCAGCAAGATTCACAGTCCAGAGATACCCAACCTGGAGCAGAGACCTCTTTGGAAACCACTGAGTACTTTCATCCAGGACTTGGATACCCAAAGTCCTCCCAACATGATCTAGATGCCATTGCTCTTGCTGTGATTTTCCTGCACACACATTTGGCCCTTCCAATGTCAATTTCAATGAGAGAATCTGTTCTACCTTATCTTGCTTATTTAGTAAACACAGTAATGACTCATCAAAAAAGGATAAAATTTTTACCAGTCAAAAAAATATATATATATTTCTTTTCTTGTTAGGAAAGCTAGAAATATTAATGCCTTACAATGACATTCTTCAGAAAATGCTTTGCTGGCTTTTGAGACAGGGACTTTCTGTGTAGCCTTGGCAGATCTGGAACACAGTCAGGCTAACTCTGAACTCACAGCCTGGCATTCTCTCTTCTCATCCTGTTGAGTGCTAGGATTACAGGCATGTACTACCATGCTCTGTTTCAGAAAGTTTCTTAATAAAGCTGAGAAAAGCATTTAAAAATCCCATTCAAAGTCACCCCTGCATTAAATACAGCATCACTTGCCTAGAATCAGCTTGTTAAAAAGCAAAAGCAATCAGAGTAATATCATAAACTTTAAACATCACCATGAAATTCTTATTTTCATTCTCACGGAAATTGTATACAGTTTTTTTTTAATTGGCACCTGGTAACCATACACCTCTAAGGGGTACAGTGTGGTCTGTCTACATATACACAAATGGAATGATCAGGTCACAAAAACTATTCATCCTAGACATTCATCATGCCATTGTATTGGAAACATTCAAACCCTCTCTACCAGCTATTTTGAAATATTCAACTAATTGTGTCCAACCACAGGTGTGACTGTGCCAGAGACACCTGTGCTGTGGAATGCACTAACAACCCTATTTCCATGTCTCCCTCATCCCAGACTCCAATATCTTCTCCTTTCCATAAAACCTAATTGTTCATAGAGTTCCATCCTGTGTTCATATTTCTACTTCAAAATGATGAAGAAATTAGTGTGGCAAAGAAGACCCGGAAGCAAACAGCACAGGTGTACCATGACAAAGACACAATGGAGCTCAGGACTGCGACAATCAGGAGAACAGCTGCAGCCAAATCACTTCCTGGCTTCCTCAGGATTTTCCTAACATGAACTTTGCAGACATTCAGGTAGTGACATCAACTACAGGAGCAATGGGTAATAAATGCTACTTATGTGTTGTATAGATAATGTGAATAACTATGTCATAAGCTCCATTTGCATATGGAGAAATAACCAACAGCACCACTTTAGTACAGATTGCAGTGTTTCTGGGTTGTATACAGTCCAGCTTCAGAGAGGGGAAAAATGGATTCCCTGAAAGAGGTTGACAGCAACTACATTTTCATTTTCCTTGGAAAATTCCACAGGCATTTGACTCTGACACTATCCTGTATGGACGGACACACACACACACACACACACACACACACACACACACACACCCCATATTCTTTATTTCTTTTACAATCAAGTCCTGTGCTATTTTTATCTGGATGATGGAATGGGAGGTACCCTCCAGGCACAAAGAAAGGTGTTTGCTGGGACCCTGTCATTAGCGTCCCCACTGTGCTGAGTGGCCCCAGTCTCACAGGGGTTTCCACCCTGTGAAAGCTGATGGATGAGTTGACAGGCCCTTCCAGACCTGAGCTGCTGCAATGTGAGCTCAGGGCCTGGAAACAATAAACGTGCAATTTTCTGACAGATTTACCTGAAGAAGAGCCAGGAACATAAAAGTTCTTTCTGTTTTTTACCTTAAGCCTCTTCTCTCCTCTTAGTCTATGGAGGGGGTAGGGAGGGCTGTATTCTGTCAGGTTAATTGAGGGTGACATGAAATGTAATCATAGCAGCCGCTGCTGTGTCGGCTGCAAGGGACCAGCGAGCAGGTGGAAGCCTCACGTTGGGAAGGGCAGAGGCGAAGGCTGTAGGGTTCAGAACTGTCAGCTGTTTGCTGTTGAACACTGGGCAAGCATCCAGTTGACATCTGACAAGGGACAGATCTGCCTCCATCAGGGTCTGAGAATCAACAGAATCCATGATTCCCTGAATTCAGGCTAGAAGCTACAGTCTGTTTTGGGCACAGCCCAGCATGGCTCTCAGGGTGCTGCTCCTGAAACTGAGAATTTCCTCATCACTGAGCAGGAAGGTGTATCCTGTATCGTGTCCTCACAGGGCTTAAAGAAAAGAGGATGTGGGGGCCTCCAGTCTTGACTTTCCAGGCTGGTATGGAGCAGCCACCAGTAAGCCCCAGTATGAAGAGTGCATTCTATGCATGGTGTGCTGGACCCTGTATCATTCCACAGGCCCAGAAGTATCATTACTGCCCACCCTTGTCACTGCTTGGTTGATCTAGTAATCATGCAGTAATTTATTTGCAAGTTCATCCTGTTATCCGTAACTCTTCCAAATGTTGAATCAACAGAAATTCAACTTGAATAATAGCCAAAGACAATAGAGTTAGATAGCAATGCTGAGTGGACTCCAGACTCTCATAAGAAGCAATTGTAGTTTTTCTAGGTTGAAAAATTTAACGTAATGTTTATAATGCTATGCTATGCTGAGAAACTGGCCATGACTTCCTGCCTTTAGGTAAGACTGTCACCACAAAAGAAGATTGCTGCCCCTCTCTCAAAAGTTACAAGGCTTGGTTAAGTTCACAGTCACGACAGGTAAGAAAAGAACTAGGTGTGATGGCACATGCCTGCAATCTCACCAGAAGGAGGTAGAAACAGGAAGATTAGGAATTCAAGACCAACTTCGACTACATAATGAGTTAGAAGCCAGTCTGAACTACATGAGGCTTCGTCTCAAAACAACAATAGGAAAGACAACAACAACAAAATACGGGGAAGAAGAGAGGAGAGAAGTTATTTGTCTAGACCTCCAGGGGACAGTTAGACTCTCCTGAGACTGAGGAAACAGATGTTTGATTCTGGCCTTCTGAAGTCAGGGGTCTATACTAGTTAATACTTAAATACCTTAAATTCTTTAGTCCTTCCCAATGCCTCAGGAGATAAAAGGGCACTGGAAGGGAGGCACATAGATGCCAGGGAAACAAGCAAGGTACTACAGCCATCAAAACCCCAGCAAGTCCAGTGGCTACACCCCATAGTAGCAAGCATTTTCACCCTGGATGAAGACTGAAAATAAAACACACCTGGGTTGAGATGAGGGTTGAGGCCAAAAACAACCATTTCCTGATTCAAACTGGAACATTTGCCAACGTTCTACATGGAAGACAGGCCCACACCTTTAGCCTTGGCCTTGTTATTGACCTCCAGGGAACAAAGTATTAAGCAGCATCCACTTGACTGGTTTGAAATGATGAGAAACCCATCTGGGGGCATCTTTCTCAGCCAGTAAAAAGTATAAGGCCAGGCTGGCCACAAGGAAGAACAGAACGGATTTCAGGGGCCCTGGCTGTGTGTCAAGAACTAAGGAAAACTCATGAACCCTGGCCAGATGTTGCCAGATCTTTCCAGAGAGAAACTCCAGTTGTGCTGGCTCAGCTCTCCCATCTCTGCCCAACTTACCTCCAGGCATTTGCTGGTACCCAAGGAGCTTTCTGGACCAATCACTCCCATTAAATGACTTTCAGATGGTGATTTTCTGTCCCAAGGATGAGTGAGCATTTCCATAAGTTGCATCTAGCTTTACTATTATCACTAATTCCTTTGCTTCCCAGCACTCCATCAATCATTCTACCTCATCTGTGGACTCCATTAATGAGCCATTGGCTCACTCTTCCAGATCATTACAGAGATGTTAGATTCTGTCCAGACCCAGTACCAGCTCCTGTGGCATGCTATTGGCTGCCCTAGCAGGAGGCATCTATCACTCACTCTCTAACATGTGCGTTGCAGAATATTTGTGTACACAGTGAAGATATGTCTTTGCCAAGGTGCCTTCTGATTGGTTTAATAAAGAGCTGAATGGCCAACAGCTAGGCAGGTGGGGATGGGTGGAATTTCGGGGGAGAGACAGGAAGAACAGGAGGTATCTAGGTGTACAGATTATGTCAGGGAGTCACTGAAGAGGTTGGACATATGGAACAGAGTAGAGGTAATGAGCCATGTGGCAGAATATAAATTAATAAAAGCAGGTTAATTTAAGTTATAAGAGCTAGTGGGATAAGCCTGAGCTAAAAGCCAAGCTTTCATAATTAATAGTAGGCCTTCATGTTGTTGTTTGGGGGCCAGTGACCTAAAGATAGTCCAACAAGAAAGCTTGTTTCACATTTGCCTTCATCATCCCAAGCTATTTTAAACTATTTTACCAGAGACAGTTCTGAGGACTTTGTTATCAATACATTCCCCTGGAACTCCTAATATTCATCAAACCATAACAGGAAGCCACAAGACACAGCATAGCCTATGAAGCCATGAAAACACAGCCTCCATTGAGAAAATAATGCAATCTCCCCACCCTTTGGGGTGTGTGTGTGTGTGTGTGTGTGTGTGTGTGTGTGTGTGTGTGTACAATATATGGGGGTTTATTGCATGTGGATGTTAGAGGTCAATGCTTCTTTAACCACTCCATACCTTAATTTTTGAGACAGGATCTCTCTCGTTAAACCTGGGACTCTCCTAATTTGGTTAAATTGCCCAGTAAACCACAGGGATTCTCCTTTCTCTGCCTCCCTAGTGCTGGGATTTCAAGAGCACATCACTACTTCAAGCTTTTATACTGACCACTGGAATCTCAACTCAAGTCCTTATGCTTACATAGAAAGAACTTTACTGACTGAGGCATCTCCCAAGCTTTCTCATCCATTTTTGTCAATGGGAAAATTGAAGGATAGCATTGTTCTGCTGGAATCCTATGTCTCCAGCAGGATCACTTGTGTATTGACTTGTCTTTCCTATCTGCCTGATGTGGTGACATGCCTGTAGCCCCAGCGCTGGGCAAGAAGAAACAGATGGATACCTAAGCTTTCTGGCCAGCCAGTATAGCCTAATTAGTGAACTCTGGATTTGGTGAGAGACTCTACCTCTAAAACAATGTAGATTGCATCTAGATTGGCCTCTAGCTTTTACATGCATGTGCACATATGAGCCAAGCATGGTAGTGCATGTCTGTAATGCTGGGACTTGGGAAATGGAGGCAGGAGAATCTAGAGTTTAAGGCTGACCCTAACTACATAGCGAATTTGAGGGATGTCTGAGTTAGAGACCTCTTCTTGAAAACAAATAATAACAAAAGGCCCAAGAAAGAATCGGTTCAGTCTAGTTAAGGAGTTTTGGTGTTAATGCCAATTCTAGTTCAAGAATTGAACTATAGTTCAAGACTGGAGCTCTAATGACCCAGTGGATTAACTACTTCACTCCCCAGAGAATGATCTGGAGGAGATGGAGCTACAAACTCTTGCAGCTTGTGATGCCTAAGAGATCTGTAGACAAATAGCTACCTTCTCCTGGCTCTGGGTAAACCAAGGCTCACACAGTAAAGTAAGTACAGACTTTGTGATGTTTGTCTCTCTCATACCATATCAAAATGAAAAGTTCAATGTCCGAAAGATTGCCACACACCTTGGCTCATGTGGGTACCAACACACAATATAGTGTGATTGCTTTGTAAAAACTAGAAATGTTTTGCTTACGGTTCTGGAGGCTGAGAGGACGGGGATGAAGGTGCAGCTGAGTCAGCATGTAAAAGGCTTGCTCTCTGCTTCCAAATGGTGCCTTCTAGAGGAGCTCATGTAGTGGGAGCCCTTTATAAGGGCTCTGTCCGGCCCATGGAAGTGCAGGCTTCATGACCTAGTCATCTCTCAACATACTGGTTTTAGAGGGACACAGTATGCAGACCATAGCACTCCAAAAAATAAATAAAAAAAAAAGAAAAAAAGAAAAGAAAGAATTGGAATAAGATGCAAATGTGCTGGTAAATATCCAGGAACTAGCTTCTAAGAAAGTCAATCATCTCTAAAAGCACAAACAATGCCCACTGGCTTTCAGGCAGTGGAAAGAAAAGAGGCTGGGGGTGTTTGGGATGTAGAGTTAATTTCAAAATGTTTAAAATGAGTTCAGAATGGGAAGCACACTGAAACAGAGGTGGGTTCATCAATCGTCTGTGTTTCCTTTGGACATGTTTTCCTCTCTGAAAGGAAAGGATCTGAGCTAAAGTTTCCTCTTGCAACATACAGAAAATAATATCATCCATCCTACTTTTTAAACAGGAATTTGATTGTCACATACAGCAAGCAATTTACAAGCAAACTGAAAATGAAGGGATATAAGTGGAGTTATTGATTCTCAGTACTAAAGACTAAAGAATGGTGACAATTAGGGAAGGCACAAAGAATAAGAGCTTTAGAATCAGCCAAGGTAAAAGTTGGATGCTAACTCTGTTTCTACCCTGGAGCAAACAATGTCAGGGTTTCTATGCTGAGGTTGCCAGGTCTGTGCACACTTGCCCGTGTGTTTGTGAATATGTCCATGAAGTTGTAAGAAGGAAGGAGAAGTAGTCACCATGTTCATGGTACCCTGGATGGAAGCAGACTCTTAGCACAGGAAGTTTTCTCAGGGTCAAGAGTAAAATAGTTTTGTGGAGAAGAGTGACAGCAAGTCAGAGGATGTGGGGGAAATGAGGACAATGGCTGTAAAGGCATGAGACGGTAGAAGTGGAACTGGAAAGGGGCTTCCCCAGAGCTGGGGTCCCAGTGCCTCCGTTGGGGCAGAGCTCAGAGCAGAGCGAACCTGTGTTACCCTGAGCTTGATGGTCTTTCCCACACTATGAAAGTAAAACAAACCAGAGGTGAAGTTATGTGGACTTCTGGGAGTCGCTCAGGGTCATGCCTTGGTCTCTGAAGTTGGTATGTGAATTTCTGGATTGACCGTTATTAATCTGTTTTCTCTCAGCTCTGAATGTTTCCTCTATAGTCAGCTTTGTGATGCTGGGTCTGTGATCTGTAAACCACATCTCTCCCCTACTGAATGGCTCTATTGCAGGCCATTTGCTTGAGTGGTACTAGAGGAAGAATGGAAGGCGAGGAGGGAGGAAAGATTGCTCCTTCTCCCTCTGGGCTTCCCGCCTGTTGTCTTGTCCCTGGGCATCGCCTCAGGCATGTGCCCCCCCCCCAGCTATGACAAATCCTTCTTGCAGAGTTGTTATAAATCCGGTTTGCTGTTTCTCTAATACTTGTAGATTCGACTGATACCTGTACCAGCTAGTCAAAGCCTGCTGTTTCTTGGGAGTCCGTGAGTTGGGCATGTAGAGCCAGCAGAGTGTCCAGTGTCCCTGTGGACTACACTCACTGTCACTTCTCCTCAGTGTTGTATTGGACTGGCCACCTTGGCTGTGGCAAAAAAAAAAAAAATGCCAAAAATGAAAAGAAAATTTTAAATCAGAAAAAGAACACTGAAGATCTTTACAGGTATCAGAAATGTTTTAGAACTTCCTAACCAATTTACAAAGCCAGCATTAGAAGTGATGAATAAAACTACCAAAGTCATGGGATCAAGGTTAGAACAAGTTGAGGGTCACTAATCCAAAAATCTGAAAGCTAAAATTCTCCAAATTCCAAAGCTTTTTGAGTGCTGATATGATACCCTAAGTAGAAAATTCCAGAACTGACTTCATCTAACTAGGGCACAGTCAGAACGTAGATGTACCAATATGTTGTATGAAATTACCTTCAGACAATCTGCATGAAGCATAAATGAGCTTTGTGTTTGGATTGGAATCCAAACCTCCAAACATTTCACTATCAAATGTTCCAGAATCTAAAACACTTCTGGTCCTAGGCATTTTAGAGGAAGGATAGCCAAACTCTCTACCAAAATCATTTGCATTTTTAAAAGACTTATTTCATTTTAATTATGTGTACGAGTGTGTGTCTGTGGGCGAGTATGTGCACATGTAGTCAGTGAATAGATCCGGCAAAGATACAGAAGAGAGAAATGTCAGAGTTCAGACTTTCCTTGTTAATGATAGGCTTCTAGCAGGCTGCCTTCTGAAATGTGTCTAACATAATTAGTACTGCGTAACACTGACTAGCTATTGTGAGCTGCTTTCCTAAGATTAAACCTAAACCACAAAGTATACAAAATGAAAGCTTTTGGCCCATCTTCTTCTCACCACACATCCATTTCAAAATGTTACTTGCTCCAGATCTTGAAGGTTTCAATAATTGTTATCTTTTGAGTGAGTCAGCTTTCCATTACTATAACAAATGCCTGAGATAGGCCAATTAATAGGGTGGAAAGGACTCACAGTGTTGGAGGTCTCAGTTCATAGTCAGTTGTCCCACTGCTTCTGGGCCTGTAGTGAGGCAGCATGTTGGGAAACACCAGCATGGACAGGACATGAATGAAAACATACCTCTAATGGGCATGCTCCAGTCCAGACGACCCTACAAGGCTCCCCTCTTAAAAGTCTCACCACCTCCCCACAGCCCTACTCTGATATAAGCCTCAGATACAAACCATAACACACATTAACATCCAGGACAGAATGTAGCTAGAGTTTTCCTGCCTGGCCCACAGTCAGGACAAATCTCTCTCACCCGCCAGTCTCACAGCCGCTCAGACCCAACCAAGTAAACACAGAGACTTATATTGCTTACAAACTGTATGGCCGTGGCAGGCTTCTTGCTAATTGTTCTTATATCTTAAATTAATCCATTTCTATAAATCTATACCTTGCCACGTGGCTCGTGGCTTACCGGCATCTTTACATGCTGCTTGTCCTGGCGGCGGCTGGCAGTGTCTCCCTCTCTCAGCTTCCTGTTCTCTTAATTCTCCTCTCTGTTAGTCCTGCCTATACTTCCTGCCTGGCCACTGGCCAATCAGTGTTTTATTTATTGACCAATCAGAGCAATTTGACATACAGACCACCCCACCTCAACAGAAGGACAGTGTGACAGAGACATGACTTTGTCTCCAGAGCTGCTTGTCACACCATACCTGAAAATGAAAGAGCCTCTTTCCTTATGAAAACAGAATTCCTCTGTCTTCAGCCTTCCATAGCTTGTAGCAGCTGGCTAAGAAAGCTGTTAGTAAGAAATGGCACTTGTGGATAACTGGGGTTCTAGGCCTCAGAAATTTGTAAGGAATCTGTGAAAGTGTTTCAAGTGACTCTAAGGAGAAAGGTGCTGTGTTGTTAGTAGGAAGAGGAACTTTACATATACCCAAACCATGCCACCACATACCCCAAACATGTCACCACACACAAAAACCACACCAGAACACAGCCACAACCATGCCACCACACAGACCCAGTCACACCACCACACACCCCAACTATGCTACCACACACACCAACCATGCCACTACACACCTCAACCACACCAGCACACACCCCAACCACGCTACCACACACCCCAACCATGTCAGCACACACCCCAACTACACTGTTAGATACACAATTCATTTATTGATTAGGTAGACATCTTCCATTCAAAAATCACTCAGAGTCAAACACTTAACAAGCCTTTGAGATACCTTCATTTGCAAGAACCCCTGTTGCACATGTCTGAAATAGTATTTGGATGCTGTCTGTCCTTGTCACATATCTGTCATTTTAATTACTTTTCAGTCCGCTAGTTTACCAGTTGTGGTATTCTAGAATGTTCTCAGATCTCTGAGGTGGGTATAAAACCTCTTGAACCTCTCATTTAAATCTAATTATTAGTCATGTTGTTAATTATGCTGCTGATTATGTCAATGGATTTGTGGATGATCTAGTACTTCTTTGTGGGTGTGTGTTCAAGTGCATGTACATGTGGGTGCACATGCATGTAGTTGTCTATGCTGTGTGTGTGTGTGCTTAAAGCCAGAGGACAACCTTGGGGGACAACCTTGGGTGTCATTCCTCAGGCTCCAGCCATGGTTGTTGTTGTTGTTGTTGTTGTTGTTGTTGTTGTTGTTTAAGACCGGGTCTCTCATTGGCTTAGAAGTAGGCTAGGCTGGCCAGCAAGGGAGCCCCAGAGACTCACCTCTTTCCTCTTCCACAGCAGTGTGAGATCAGAAGCACACATAGGCTTCTCATTGTAAGTGTGGATTCTGGGGATCGAACTCCTGTCCCAGTGTTTGCAGGGCAAGCACTCTGCCAGCTATCTCCACAGGTAAATTGACGCTTTACTCACTGAAGTTTGGTTACCACCCACATGAGGTTCCCATGTACGTGAGGTAGTTTCCTTACCTAAACCAAGAAAAAGACAGGAGGAGTCACTGGCTGTGGATTGAAGCCATTTTATCTGCTATTCTTGGAGGAAGATGAGTTTCCCAGCTGTCATTTGAAAAGAGGAGAGTGGATTTACGTTAGAAAATGAGAGTTTGGCAAGGATATGTTTTTAATGGCTATTCATGGTCTATAATTGAAATGGGCTTTGTCATACTGGAACCCCTCAAAGCCGGCATAGTGACAGCATCCTTTTAAATGGGATGAAAAAATAAACCTGTGGGAGAATTGCTATGTGGGTCAGCTGAGCTGCTAACTCCAGCCCTTTTAACTTCCTCTGAAAGATGCTTTAAGAGCACTCAGGAGTTCTGAGTAAGGGCTGTGGATGTGTAGAGGACTTCTGAAGCCCATCCTTTCTCAGGCAAAGAGGAGCTTTCTGCCGAAGATCTAGAGACACTCAAGAGTTGAGCACAAGGTGAAGGAAAACAGCGTCAGCAGATTCCTCAAGTAAGCTGATTCAGCACACTTTCTCAGCCACTTCTGGGACTTCCTCACCCTGAGCCCTGTCTTGAAGTCTCAGAGATGTAGCCAAGAGAGATACCTGGGGGTAGGCAGGGAAATTGGAACTTTCATTCCTGGCCCAAAGAGTTCAGATGTGTGTGGCTAAGATTAGTTGAAGCAAAATAGCCCATTGGCTTAAGAGACAGCTTTCAGCTATAACAGATCTTGAGAAACAAAATCCCAAGTCAGTTCATCAAAGCTGAGGTCCAGTGGGAGATGCCCTGATTTAAAACATCAAGGAAGTTCTGAGGAATCAGGTCTTTTCATCCTCAGTTGGTAAGAGAATAAATTAGAACAACTATTCTGATAAAGTGAATCAAAATTTGACTGTGCATAGCATTTGATTAAGCAGTCTCTCTTCTGGGAACTTGTCTTAAGAGAATAATCAGAACTCTGCAAGGACTGATGCATTAAGTGTTTGCTGCTGTGCCGTCCCTGAGGGCAAGGTGAATGCTTTCTTAGGGTTCTTGATTTAAAAATGACCGTACATGATTAAAAGAAACTTTATGGTCATTGGAAATGCCTGACGTGGGCTGGGGAGATGGCACAGTGAGTCATTTGCTAGCCTTGCAAGCATGAGGACCTGAGTTGGGAGCCCCAGAACCCACATTTAAGCCTATGAGCAAGAGAGGTATGAACATGAGTAAATCATTGGGACTCACTGCCCAGTCAGTATGGTCAAAATGGTGAGCTCCAGTTCAGTGAGAGACCTTGTCTCACAAAAATTAGGTAGAGAGGAAGATGGGAAGACAGCTGAGGTTGACTGCTGATGTCTATATATACTCACACAGGTGATTGAGCCACACACACATACTTATACACACACACACACACACACACACACACACACACACACACACACACACACCTCTTTTTTAAGAAATAATGAAGAATTAAGTTAAAAATTGAGAAAGGGAAAATAGAAAGACCAATGGTATAGGAAAAGACACACAGGTTAAGCTTAGAAATTAGGTAGATGGCTCTGGCCTATGACACTGCAGATGTGTTTTCTGCTTAAAAAGACTTCTGAAGCTTCCAGTTCTGCCTGCAGAGTCCTGTGTAACTGATCTGGCAAAGTACAGCTTCTGGATTAGGGTCAGTGGGAAAGCAAACATCTCAAGATTCCAATCAAGCTGCTTGAAAAGAATACTTAGCTCTTAAATGTAGCAGAGTTTTCCTGCCGGGGCCACGGTCAGGACAAATCTGTCACCCGCCAGTCCCACAGCCGCTCAGACCCAACCAAGTAAACACGGAGACTTACATTGCTTACAAACTGTATGGCCGTGGCAGACTTCTTGCTAACTGTTCTTATATCTTAAATTAATCCATTTCTATAAATCTGTACCTTGCTACGTGGCTCGTGGCTTACCGGCATCTTCACATGCTGTTTTTCATGGTGGCGGCTGGCAGTGTCTCTGCCTCAGCCTTCCACTTCCCAGAATTTTCTCCTCCTTGTCCCGCCTATACTTCCTGCCTGGCCACTGGCCAATCAGTGTTTTATTTATTGACCAATCAGAGCAATTTGACATACAGACCATCCCACAGCACTTAAAATTTTCATTTCAAAAAATTTCTCACTTCGCTTCTAATGGTGCAATTGAAAGCGTTGTATAAACTGAAGATAATGTTGAAATTATTAGATATATTGTATGATGATTGCCACAGGTGGGTTAGTTACTACACTTTCCCCTTGATACTTCACATGGGACAATAGGGTGAGAACTTGAAGATCCACCCACTTCCAGATTGCAATCACATCTGCAGCTTAGCTGTGGCATCATGCTGTCAGGCCCACATAACCCACAAACCTCACAACTGGGAGTTGCACCCTTTAACCAGCCTCCCCCCGCAACTCCTTGCAATTTCTGTTTCTACAGTTTTTATTTCAAGTTATGTAGATTCTATATGTAAGATTTTTCAGTATTTGTCTTTCTATTTCCTAAGCATGATATTTTAGAAATCCATTCATACATATTGTTGTGAAGAATAGGATTCTTCTGATTTTGCTTTGTTTGAGAAAGAGTCTCATCATGTAGACCAGGCTGGCCTCAACACTGGACTCCTCTGGCCTCTGCCTCACAAGTGCTAGCATTATAACGTTCCAACCCATCCAGATGTTGATTTTGTTTCCTTTGGATAGAGAAGATGCTTAGTTTCATGTATTCATACATGTACATTCACACATACATACATATACACAGAGACAGAGACAGAGGCAGAGAGTATGCAATGGAAGTCAGGCATGGTGGATATGTCTGTAATCCCAGCATTTAAGAGGCCGAGACAGGAGTATTTCTGTGAGTTCAAGGCAATCCTGGTCTACATAGTAAGTTTAAAGCAAGCCTTGGTAAGAGAGAGAAGGGGTGGTGATGTGAAAATGTTGCTTGTGAAAACATCAGATTATTTTTTCAAATAAATCCTGCCTCTAGATTAAAGATGCCCAAATGGCTTAATATCACAGTCTTACTGATAAACAGTTTCATTTTCACAGAAGTTACTACTGAAATGATACCTATGGTGATATTTTATTTGTACTAAAATGTGATTTGTATGTTAATAAATAAAGTTGCCTGGGGGTCAGAACTAATAGCAAGCCTTAGCAGAAGCCGGGCGGTGGTGGTGCACGACTTTAATCCCAGCACTTGGGAGGCAGAGCTAGGAGGATCTCTGTGAGTTCAAGGATACAGACAGCATTGGAGACACACACCTTTAATCTCAATACCAACCATAGAAGACCTGGAGGTCTGTACAGACAGGCAGTGACAAGGCGGTCATGTAGTTGGGTTTACAACCAATGAGAAGGCAGAACAGAAAGTCTTATAAAGACAAACAGACAGGAAGTAGGTCTCTTGGCTGAAGAAGATAGCTGCAGCAGTGAAGGGTAAGGCTCTTAGCTCTGACCTCTTGGGCTTTCATCTTTGCATTGGCTCTGTGTTTCTTATTTAATAAGACGGTTGGTTACATCTACAGATACCCATTCTCATGGAGAAGTAAAAACACAAAATAGAACTCCAAATTTTAGACACTGACTTCCATAGTGAAAATCAAGAGTCACTTGTTCAAATGATCAACTTTGGAAATCCCTGGGCTTTTGTACCTGGGTCCCCTTACAACACACTGGAATTCCCTTCTCGTGTTTTAGTACATCAGCCTGATGTTACAGCTGTTTTTGTTTTGTTTTGTTTTTACCTTAACACTACAGTTACTTGAGGTGTAGTTTCTTGAGAAAATCCTTACATTCTCAGGATGAGCTAACTCCAAAGACTCCTTCTTGCCATTCAAAGCTGCCCCGTTGCACAGCAGGGCCACCACCATCATAAAATGAGAAATCCATTTTTATTGTTTTTTTTAAGACATTAAGAATTCTTTTTTTTTAAACAAGGTTTGTTTTTGTTGTTGTTGTTGTTTTTGGTTTTTTTGTTTTGTTTTTAGATTTATTTATTATGTATACAGTGTTCTGTTTGCAGGCTCGAAGAGGGCACCAGATCTCATTACAGATGGTTGTGAGCCACCATGTGGTTGCTGGGAATTGAACTCAGGACGTCAGGAAGAGCAGTCAGTGCTCTTAACCACTGAGCCATCTCTCCAGCCCCACCTGAATTCTTTTACAAGCTCCAACAGACCTCAGAGAGATGCCAAAAGCAGGCACTGGTGCCCAGCAGGGGAAAGTCCTGCCTTGGTTGGATGACTTGGCTCAATGGCCCCATGCCTCCTCCAACACCACCAACCAAATACACAGAGCCTTTTCTGCTTTTTCCATTGGCCAACTTCTGTCTCGCTTACAGTCTTCAAGCACACTTGCCGTGTATTTGCCAAGGATACTCTGTCTTCCTTCAGCTGAGCTTGTATCTTTGTCTTCCAAGTCATGGTTCAAAGGTCACTTCTTTGATGTGGCTCCCTCTACTAACTAGGTTCCTAGAATGTGGATTAGCATAGTTTGATGTCCTGTAAAACAAGAATAATGTTGTATCGTAGTTGACTTTTTGATGTATTTTCCCATAAGGCTGTGAGCTCTGTAAGGGCCCTTCCAGCCCTATAGCCAAGGATAGTATTTGAGAGGGAAAAGGGTCTCAGAGCATCTGGAAGATAAAAGGCTCTCCATGGAGTCTGAATCTTGTTGTTCACTGCTTGGAGACTTGCTTTCTACTGGGTTATTCCAGAAAATAAGATGATACACATACAATATTTAGTTTCAAGACTTAGCTACACAAATGTAAGTGGTCTTTACTAGAGAAACAGACATCCTTAGTTCCATGACATAAAAGATGATGGCAAGTCTAAGACGCTGTTGGGGTTCTTCAAAACGCACAAGTTCAGAAAGTCTCCAATACCGGTTTCCCCGGGAAATAGCAGGCTTGGTTGGCATGGCAATAGATGACAACCAATTTTCCTTGCCATTATTTCTAAGAATGCTTTCTAATGTCATCTGTAGTGCAGAATCCCACTTTTCAGTGTGAAAATATTAAGAATCACTGACATGTCACAGGCTGACTTGTGCTGCAGTAATGTGTTTTCTTGTCTAATACTCCCAACTGGAGTGGCTAAGGGCCGGGACAATATATCCTTGTATTGACCAGTCCAGATCTTTCCATGGAATAAAGATATAATTTGTGATTTATATTTCAGCTAAAATCCAAAATGGTATTTCCATTCTGACATGGCACCTATGAGAATTCAACATGCCAACATGAAGCTGGCTCCTCATACTCACCTGAGCCAAACTGGCTCCTTCCCTAATCCTCAGTTGTATCCCGTGTGTAACTATTAACAAAGAAGACTTCAGGTTACATTTTAATGGCTCCATTCCCTACTGTCTAATTATACTCCGACTGTAGCACTGTTATTATAGACACCTTGAGGTTATTTCCAAATTTCCCTTTGCTGAAATAATAGAACATCTTTAATCAATCGTCACAAGACAGTGGCTTTTGTTTATTGTTTCAGAGCCTCATCTCAGGGCACCACTGCCCACTTTCCAAGCAGAAATTTCAGGATCAGTCTCCTCACCATCACAACTGCTAATCTTCAGCTCATTTTCCAGCTCCTCACTCATTCAAGAACCTTCTGTGCTTCCTGTTCACTGTTACATTAAGAATGAACTTGTCTGCCAGTTTCCTAGGTTCTCATAGTCTGCCGCCAAAGACAATAATTCCTTGCCTTATTTACCCACGGGCTCTCAAGGTTCAGGAAGGCTCCTTCAATCACTTTCTGCACCGTTTCACGTGAACACACACCCATGCTTTCTGTTGTCCTCCCCCTCTTCCACACTTCATCCAGTCTTACTTGAACACCCTTGGAGGCCCAATTAAAATCCCCCATCTTCACAGGAGCCCCTTACTGGCCTGCCTTTATTGGCACTTACAATGTAGTTATAGTTGTTAAAATGAAAAGTTTACAGAAATTAAACAGTTAATCTGCACAAAGAACAATTCTGGATAAGGAAGTATGACCGCTGGGAAGATGACCCTCTCTGCAGTGTGAGCTGTGAGCCTGTGTTAGGCTGTGGTTGGATGTTAGTGAATTATTGACCATTCTGGACACATGAGGAGTGGCCTGTGTGGGTATGGTTGGAGATAAAGTCCCTAGCAAGTGACTGATGGTTCACGTCTTAGGTTTCTTTTCACTGTTTATGTTTGGAGTCAGTTTGCTTACAAAGAAACACAAAGCACTTAGACCATCTTAGAAAAATGGTCTTTTAATTCCTGTGTGTGTGTGTGTGTGTGTGTGTGTGTGTGTGTGTGTGTCTTTCTCAATGGCTTGCCACCTTATTTTTTGAGACAAGACTTTTTACTGAACCTAGAACAAGACTAACTAACCAGAGTCTCAGGGATCCTCCTGTCTCTGCCTCCCCGGTGCTGGGAGCACAAGCTTTTACCATCTCATCTGGCTTTGGATCCTGAGGATGGAACTCAGATGTCCATTCTTATATGACAAGCATTTTAGCAACTCAGCCATTTACCAATTTGCTTCACTTGTTTTGTTTGAAGCAATCCTCTTAATTAACGTTAATAACCAATGTTCTTTTATTAATGATAGATTAATTGGAACTTGGGTCAGTCTCCTCATGGGCTCGTAATTCACAATGCTGACGGAGCTCCTGTGTCCTTGATCTTCCAGTTGTCACCTTGGTCACTATAAGACCACCTAGAAATGGACAAGGACTGATGGCATGCTTGGAAGAGTACTGAGATAAACATATCACATTTCAATAATGACTTTCTGAGGGACCAAACCAAAATACTGACTGAGGATGTGCCTCAACAAGACCACCCATAGATGAGCTTGCTAAGATAATGAAAAGAAAAACAAAGATTTCAAGTCCAGTGGGCAGTTAGTTGAGGTTTCTAGGTTTGAGCTTGATATTTTCCTGCATCAAAGTCTGAATGTCTGTGTTGTGGCACCTGCTATTGCAATAAACACCCTGAGTGGGCCGCTCGTCAGTTGGACTAAGTGTAGTTAGTCCTCAGAAGCTCTTATCAAGTCACCCACGTTGGAAGCCTTTGGAGCAAAGGCTTTATGTCGAACCATGGGTCTAGAGCCTGACAAGGGGTTTTCCTCAGATTGATACTCTCTCCTTACAGCCCCCTTCAGTTCTTCTTCTTTGTATAAGTTTCTTTTAAGATTTATTATTTTTATTATTATCATAATACTTTTATTGATTATTTGGGAATTTCACAAAATGTACCCTGATCACCCTTACTTCCCAGTCCTCCCAGGTCCACCCTGCCCCACCATGGCCTTCTACCCCCAAAAGAGATTTTAAAAAAAGAGTTCAATTTGTTTTGCCCATGTAGTCACTGAGGCATGATCAAACTCTCTGCGTCCAGCCCCTTAAAGAAAGTGAGTTCTTCCCCACTCCAGCCCCACCAGTAACCCTCTACTGTGAAGAACTACACTCCAGCATCCTTATGACAATTTTCAAGAGTTCTCTTCTGTCTAGGGTGTTACTTTTGGGGGGAGGGCCAGGGGGCTGTCACAGAAGCCTTCTATATCCCTCTTTCTCAGCTGTGAGTCTGCAGTCATCCATACCACTGCAGAAGAAGCTTCCTCGTCCTTTACAGTCAGCAGGAGCTCGAATGGATCATGAACTTCCACGTGGTCTCTGGTAACAGCATGGACCATGGACATCCTCCTGGCCTATGGCATCAGCACATGCCACAGACATCAGCATGGTTTCCGGTGGCAGTATGGACCATGGGCACCAACATGATCACCAGAGGCAGCCTGGCCCACGGACATCAACATGGCTTCAAGTGGCAGCACAGACCACGGACATCCCTGTGCCTTCAGGGGTAACATGGGTCCATGTAGGCGGACTTTTCTGTCCCATCAGCCAGTTCCCAAATAACCACATGGAGACTTCTTATTAATTATAAAAGATCAGCCAACTAGCTCTTATAACTTACATTAACCCATTTCTATTGACTACTTTCTACCTCGTGGCTTCATTACCTCTATCCCATTTTGTGTGTCTGACTCATTCTGCATCTGCCCCCCCCACCATCTCCTGGCATCTCTGTCCTTCTTCATCTCCACACTCTCTTACTGTCTGCAAGTCCCACCCAACCTCTTCCTGCCTAGTTATTGGCCATTTAGCTCTTTATTAAACCAATGAGAGCAACACATATTCACAGTTTACAGAGAAATTATTCCACAAGAGGTCCAGATACAGCAGGACCACAAACCCCAACATGGACTCAGGCCACCTTAATTTCTAATAAAAAAATCACAATAAGCCCCAATTTGTTTATGAAATAGGCCTACTCTCATCAAATTTTATCCGATTGCTTTCATAGATGTTGTGACAATATTAACTATTTAGATTTAAGGTTTGTTTTCCTGAAACTACTAATAAGAAATAGCAGGCTGGACTTTAAAAGCCTTTTAAAGTTAGGCAGTCAACCCCAAACCTTATTAACATATTTTGCCTTCAGTGCCTGCAGATTACCAAGGTTCCCTAATGTTCCTTATTCAATCTGCAAGACTGAGAACCACTAAAGTCAAATACCTGGTCTGGTAGTTTGACTGAAAATAGCCCCTATAGACCATAGGGAGTGGCTTGGTAAAAGTTATTAGTCTTCTAAGTCAATATATTCCAGAAGGTTTTATATGAGATTCACAAGGATGTTAGGTCAGACACAGAGGTGGGCAATGGATAGTTACTGAGGAGATGAAAGATAGCCAAAGTTAATTTGGCTCTGAAACTGTGACATTCTAACTCCCCATAGTCACAAAGTTCTAATCAGTCCATCAGGCTTGTGGCATCTCCAACACAGTTATGGCTTTTTCCTGGTAGCTTCAGTTCTAAGCAATACAACTGAATCCTATAACATAAGCTGCTGGTTGGTCCTGGTACATCTCAGATCTAGGATGAGAACACTACAGTAAAAAGCTTAAATTCCACAATTGATTGCAATCAGGTGGATACCCTACTCAGGTTCGATTCATCTCTCTTGGGTGTTTTGAATCTCACCATAGAGGGCAAATTTCAGGGTTTTGTTGTGGTGGTGGTGATGGTGGTTTTGCCTTTTGAGACAGGCTAGCCTGGAATGTTAGGTGTACCCATGGCTGATCTCAAACTTTTGACATTCCCATTGCCTCAGCCTCCTGAGTGCCTGAAGTACAGACATGCATCATCACACCCGGTTTTAGCTAGTTCTGATGGAAAAGATGTGTAACATAAAACCATGAGTCTAAAGCTACAGGCAGCCTTGATGATGGAGGATTCAGGCTGATCACAGGCTGCTGCTTTCATGAACCAGTTTCAGTCCCAGCCACATACTAGTCAAAAATATGTTGAATAGAAGATGGTTGCTCTGTATCTAATGCTGATCATAAGTAGACATTATGAAAGAGCAACCGAGGACATGGGGATTGGCACCAGCACACAGTAACATATGTGGCAATCAGGTCATCATTGTCTCTGTTTTCTGAAAAAGAAACAAAAGGTTTGTCTGAGTTCTTGCAGGGGTAAACATGAAAACATGGCCCCCTAGTCTCACATGCAGGCCTGCCTGTTTTTCTCACTAGTCTATGGTTTCTGTCTTTATATACTTGTTGGGAGGGTGAAACCTACAGACATTAATTAACTTGAGAATTGGGCATGCCATGTGGATATCCACTGATCAAACAGATACGCTTTCAGTGCAGGATGAAGCTTGAAAAGCAATTGGGACCTACCACAGTTGAAGGATACAACTTGATCAGTGTGGGGTCCTGAAATTGTTTTTGGCAGTGCTAATTAATAAAGTCTGACAAAAACATAATTGTGAACAGAAACAACATCTGGTTGTAACACAAGAGAAAGTGGCATAGCATACCCCTCATGTACTCAGTCTGGCTGTCCCTGTGATAGCTGGGGGCTGACACTAAGATCTTCCTCACAGCTGGCTTCTGGTATATCCTCAGCATACCTCTCATGGAGGGGTGTGTGTGTGTGTGTGTGTGTGTGTGTGTGTGTGTGTGTGTGTGTGTGT